>CM030370.1:100364310-100522640 GCA_003604175.2 Clonorchis sinensis | reverse complement strand
CCCCCCCCTAACCCTCATTCAACCGAATCCGGTGCAAATGTAACTGTACATACAGGGCTTTCAGCGACAAAGTGCGTTAGATAGGTATTTCAGTGTATGCATTCGTCATAGTGTGGAGGATGTGAATTCCCCCATTATCGTGATCGGCTCCAATGTCTGAAGACAGGCGACAGTGCACCAGATAGTCCCAAAAGCGGTCTCCCGAAGATGGTTAATGGTCATGGAATGGGTTTCGGTAGCGGGAACTGAAACGACTGGAACATCACGTCAGTAACTGACATGCTCTATCTTGCCAAAAGAATGATGCCTACGGCAAGCGTGGATGACCTTCGGCCACTAAAGGGCGATCGGTGGAAGAAAACATCGTAGCCCTTCCGCAGGGAACGGGTTCTCTTTGAATTGGTCTCTCTAACGATGCACTCGATGCACCAGAAGACCCTGGAAACTCACTGTAAGAATACCGTGAGAAAAGAAACAAAGTCAGTTTCTGAAACCCTTTCAATTTACTTGCACTTTTTCATGGAGTCTTATTGCCGCACATTACTGCTCGAATCTTTGCAGCAGTCTGAACCTAGCGTTGCGTCACTCCCACTCCCTGTGACCTAAGTCACAAAAGCCTGAAACCTCCGTTATTCTTGGAAGAACGATTGTTTTGAACCCCTAGTTAAAGAGTGGCTGAGTTTTCACCCTAAGAGTGAGTCAGTTGTGAACGAGGGTCATTGGTTATGGTCATGCACTGTAGAGTGCTATCCTAGTCAACACACCATACAGATTTCGGGAACGCTCGCACGCTGATTTTCTTTTTTTTATTCCAACACTACTGTGTCATTTTCCACCACCACATGAGTCTCGCTTGCCTTCATTCATTTTTTACAGTGCACTACTTGTCGTCACTCTCGGTCTGATGGCAAACAGTAGGCAAACTACTAGTGCAATTCATGTGACTGCGCACTGCAGCAGGAATGACGATTACAGTACCCAGTGGCAAATCATCACGGTGTCTGTTATACGCGGCCTTTACTCAGTCTTCGCGTAGGTCGGTAGACTAGATCGTCCAGATGAGGAAGAGGAAGACTACTGTTCACTTCCCTCTGGCCGCGTCAGAGTGCCTGTTATGGTGATTTATGGCCCATATCGCACGTGTTTTGATGCTGTCCAATGTGTATGGGGTCAACGAGCGCAATCTGCATGCAGGGTCAGGACTCGACATGTGTTGTGTGTGTGCATTGTGCGTGCGTGTAGTTGCTGATTCACGCATGGGGTTTTTGGGCAAATTCAATGGCGAAACCCTCCGCTGGTGAACTTCAGAATGACTGAGATAACATCTGTGGTGGCCGGAACCGAGGCTGTAAAAGTTGAATGTGTCAGGCAGAATCGTTTTAGAAATATTGTTCCTTATTCCAGTAAAGGTGCCGTAGCCTTGACGGAAACTCGGTCTTGATCGACTTACCAGTGACAGATTGCTTTGTAGACAGCTCCCATATGTGTACGCTTGTCTGTATGCACTAGATTGGCCGGTGAACAACACAAAGCGTAAGATGGTTGTAATGACGAAGGTTTTATGGCCGAATTCATCTACGATCAATTACTGCGGTTTGGTTTAGAAAAGGTGGAATTCTGATAACTATGGTTTCTATGAGACTGGAAACGTGGAAACCGGTCCATAAGCTGGCTACCGTTCAAGTTGAGAATCCACCAACAACGACCGAGAGTGGTCTGGGTAGAACAGATTCATAGCATACGTGAACAAATGGGTTCTCGGTAGGGCAAGTCTCTCAAGCAGAGGAAAGGGAAACGATTTTTCAAGCCCTCTTTCAGAGGGTTTCACATAGTCTGGTGCATAACTCACCCCCAGGGGAATGGTCTCTCCTCGGAGGGCCTCTGTTGGAGATGGATCTCAGCTAAGCTGATCTCGGACATTTTGCAAAGCAACCGACCGTACCGTCTCCCGAAAGTACCAATTTGAGTATACATAAGTTCCACTAGAACAGGATACTGCAAACGAAATACACTCATTTTGCATACCGATTCGGTTTCCCCAGGAGACCCAACTGAATCTCTTGTTTATGACGTTCTTCAGCTGAATGTGCTGCAGCAGGCTGACGCATGTTCAAGTTGATATGATATACCTGTATCGCAATACATTGTATAGACGTAAAACACTACACATTAGGTTGCTGTCGAAGACTTTTCAGTAATCTTATGAGTAGTTAGGTCTGTATGTGGTGCTGTACGTCTCATCCGTCTTCACATACATTTGCCTTAAAACTCTACTTTTAACGACAGATACGTGGTGATTTCTGTACACTTGAATGGCACTTTAACATACGGACCAACTTCATTCAAACTAAGCGCTGCCGTGGACAAAACTGTGTGCGCTTTAGCACAACTTTTTTCGCGTTACTTGACTGCTGTAATTTGAGCCCAGTACGCTATTTCGCTTTTGTACAAAAGCTACGTACTACTATATCTTTTAAGTGGTAACAACATTCCACAATTTGTTATTGTGAGGGAGATAGTGCGAGTGAAAGCTGAAGCAGTGAGATGACACTGAACTATGTTTCATCTATGTACCACCTGTAACCGAAACCCATTAATCGGATTGCCATGTGTCAGAAGAATCAAAATCATCTACTGATTGAAGTATCCGTCCATGCATCTCTTCAAAATCCAACAACGGATTCGGATTGCTAAAGAATGAGTTGCACATTTTCAGACTTCATATGAAGCTTGTGGCAGTTGGTTTTTTCCAAAACCTAGTCAAGCACAGAGCGGTTTGCCTCAAAAAGCAAGATGGGGTATGTTGTCCATGTGGTCTATACATCTATGTCTGCAGAAACGCTAGAACTCCAAAGTCTAGCCGGATGCCCATCGTGGAGTCAATCATAACGAAAGTGGCTGAATAGAGCCACCATAGTTCATCAAACCGAGGATCACGAATGTCAACAATCTTTAAATTGTTGCGATTTCAAAAGATCACTGAGGGTTATCCTGCACATTCTACTTCGTAAGCTGCGTAAGAAATGGTCGTCTAAACCATTTTTAACTGTTCTGAAACAACAACATGCACCGTACTGTCTTGACAATGGATTGGCCGTGGGATAGAGAAACCGTCCCTAATTTGGTTTGTAATGTCTTGATCGGTCACCTACACAGCTTCATGCACATTCACCTTACCCAGTATTCCACCTTGCCTCCGTTCACTTAGTATAACATTTGAAACTTTACCTAAATTATGCATAGTATTTGTTCAGGTTTACCTTTAAACTGTCCGAGATGCATGCGGAGGAACCTACAACTATCACCTTAGTGAGATTTTTCACCGCACAGAATTTTAATCCCACCTAAGGGGGTGATGTTAGAAATAACTGGTATGCGGAAAGCAGCCTGAGTTTTCTCCTTTGGCTCCTTTGGTCCCAAAAATTCGGGGCCAACGGAACCCGCTGTATTTTAAAAAGAACCATACAGGACGGCACCGTAATTAGCTATTCGAGGACCTGCTACCTTCTCGTTGTGAAAAGCAATGAAAATTTCTCACCAAAGATAACTGTTTTCTTCTATATCTTAGTCTACTTATTCTGATCACCCGATGTTCTAGTTCTTTGGAGGATAAACTCCTCTATGAGGATTAGGTGCAATGGGTTTCCGGCGGAAAACTCCGTACATCCGTCATTGAACGACTTTCCGAACCACCAGTCTCCATGATGTTCATATTGTAAAAGCGGAACAATGAAGCTACTGCTGTTCACACACGCTTACGCAACCAACAGGCTGAAAACAATTTGCGTTTCGCGGTTGCCGAGTTGAAATGCATTGCCTTTCTACCACTAATGGATCAGAACCGGCGTGATCAACAATGCCAAGATTTATTAGATTCTGGTGAATAGGAACAAAGAACAGATGGTAGAAATAGGACACGTCACCGAATCGAGTTTCTTCCATGGGTGTGTATGTGCTTGCATGTGTGTTGCGAGTTGTTTATTTGATCTCTCATTTAATGTTTCGAACACTGATTGAGAATGTCTTTGACTAATTGACTCCTGTTCGTGAAAAAACTCAGCACCTACGGGTGTGACACTCATTCCGTTCGGGTGCTTTTCAAGGACGAACGCCTACACCATTTACCTATCTGAGTCGCACCTATCCACTTGGGTGGAGGACCAAAGTTCTGTTTACCGTTGGCGTAGTAGGTCAGTCAGTTGGTCATGCAACACCGAAAAGTGATACCGAGATTTGGTTCAAGTTCGAAGAGGTGTAGAGTGTCGACACTGCCATGTTGCTGGCCGCTTATCAGTGCAAACACTCCCGTGTGGTGCCTGACTGCCGCCACACACGTTGTCCAAAGGCTCTAACAAGGTTAACTGCTCTCGGCTAAACGAATAACGCTTAGCGCATACCCCAATCACCGTTATTCAACGACGATTTCCAAGCATGCTTTCTGGAAGCACAAATTGTCGACTGTTTATGAATGTGTGTTTGTCTGCTTGCTGTACAGTGCATAAAAACATCAAACATTTTCAAAAAAGGGCGCCCGATGGCGTCATGACCACAATAGCATTGTTGAACCACGGATCGAACATGTGTTTAAATCCAGTAATAATCCACTACGAATGATATGGTGTTGTGTGGGATGATGCATTGCGAATTATTACTCTTAATACAGAACAACCTTGTTCGCTTTTCTAAATGAAACCATTTTGTTCGCTCTGTATACCTTGCTTGGTATACACAGTCCTACTTGACATTGTGTCATCGTATTGTTGATAAGTCAGTAAAAACATAAACCAATTATTATGGAATTATTTGACATTGATGAAAAGCAACAAAGCTTAACAGATGAAAATTTCGAAACGAAGCGTGGTATTCATCCAATTAGTTATGTTTCAGTGTTGAATACAACGAATTCCAACCTTATTTAACGAGGATGTGCCCTCCTCTCGCGAGGACACACCTTCGATAGACATCTAAATATCTCTTCTCGAAGGGGGTGTCCGTTGCTGGGATGGCTACATAAATGGGTCTATCTGAAGCCTGCGCTTGAACAATGAAATTGCATGTTCCGTTTCGACCAGTTTGCAGCCTGACGCGTTCCAAACTGCAACTTGCGCGTATTCCCGTCTAAAATACGGAGCTACTTAGGCGAAGTGAATTTAGGAGTTCTTTGGCGCTGCGGCATAATTAGGCAACCCTCTAAATGACAAGCATTTTGTAAACCTGGTTATGGGACTAAAGTTGATTCTTTTTTCCTGTTATTCTCCTCTTCCCTCTTCTACAAGACTAGGGGACAGAAAACGCCTGTGTTTGCTTAAATTAGATACAATCTAAGGAACGGATCACATTAAAATAATATGTATCAGAAAATTCATTTCCTCGAAAGGAACAATGAAGAAGCGCTGTTTGAAATTTTTCGTTACATGGAGTTGTTCACCTCTGATGGGAATGCACGTTTATTCACCAATCGAAGCAAAAACGAGACTGTATAATGCGGTTGTCATTTTAAGAGGAGCGTTCATTCGTTTTATATCCTGATGTCTTCTTTTGGAAACCAGAAAAGGATGTTCCTTATGCTGTTTAAGAATAGATCGATCGTCAACGACTCCAAGTGAAGTTATCCATATCCCATCTCAACGATCGAGAGTTCCTCCAGTGTGTAGGATGCCCATTATTAAGTCTCCTTTAGTACAGACCTGTTTCTCAGCAATTTCTTGTGAATATTTTTAGCAGAGGACATCAGCAGTTAAGATAAGAATAATACTGACAAAATCCAGGAAATGAGAGAGCTCACAACTAGTGAAATTATTATTTCTCAGAATGTTCCTGACATGAGCCCATGCCTCTACAAATGCCTATAATAGCTCTACCATTGGTGTTCACATTACATCCTTATTGAGTTACACGAACTCATCCGTTGTTGCGAATGGTCAAAACATTCCTATCATGCAGTCAAGCTCAGCGTACACAAGACTGTTCGTTCGCTGAGATTTCCTTCCTTTGGTAATTAACGCTTGGTTTGGCTTGTTGAAACTACTACTCACGATGAAATTTATCGTTCTTTGACATAACACTTGTTGCTGTTGTTGTTCATTTTCAACATACTAAAACAGCAGATAAACTGCAGATCAGAAAAGCTCTAGCAACATTGCCGAACCCGCCGGATTCTCTATAGTCTTTTTTATGTATATGAATGGACAAAACTTTTTTGATACTTGCTGCAGGATCCGTTTCAACCATTAATCATATTCCCAAGAACCGAATAGTTTGCCAACCAGTAGAGACAGTGGTCGCAACCTGCGGGGCGTTCGAATGCCAGGATGGGATGGGTAAGCGGTCTGGCGTAATCAGCAGATCTGGCTCCGATCGGATCACGACAGTGGCCAGTTAATCATGATTCACGCTGATAGTCTGGTCTGACGACGAAAATTGCAACCCCGAACAACTTACAACAGTTGGTAAACCAACGGAACTGCATTGGACAAACAGTCCTAATAAGAATTATCCTAGTCGTCGGATCTAGATGTGTATGAATAGTACTCACACTAGGCGTTATCCCTCCCGTTGCAACTGCATCTCTGGGATAAAAAAATCTGGTGAGGTGATTCTCACATTCTCCGCGTTGTCGATCTCATACAACTCGCTATTTGTGTGGGTTGTGCAGTTGAGGGTTATGTTGGCTGGTTTCTTGATCCGATTGATTGGTCACCTTATTATCGACCAAATTATGTGTTGCCCACACGAATGCTGACGTGACTTATGTATACGGCACCAAAAAAACAGGTGGCTGACTGTTTTCACACATACACACACTGTGCTCGATAGTGGCGACTGACTACGCCACCCCAAGTTCGGGGCTGCCGATTGTCCGTATACGGCCTCCAGTCAAAATCATGTCGGATTACACGTACACCTTCTTCCCCCAACCCCTCGGCCGAACGTCTACACACGCGCTGCACCTGTGCCGCCAAGCTAGTCGAGCCGTATAAGTAGGTAGCGCTTGCATTTCGCTGTGCATACCCACACGTCGGTCTAGCGGGCGATGACTGATAGGCAGCAGGTGAGCGAACGATCCGGACAGGCACATCGGCGGTTAGTGTTAGCATTAGGTTTTGTTTGCCGGAACATAAAATGTATTGCGACGGGAAATTCCACGCTTTTCCGCCGTCTGACAAGGGTATCCACTGCGTCATTTCAAGTCGTGCCGCTTGACCCCCTGACTCTGAGAACCCTACGTTGGAGTTGTGATTTCAATTCTTGGCTACATGCGTAACTGGAGTTGTACTAGCTAAATCAACTGTACTGCTGTGTACTGTACTGTTCTGTTATGTCTCATCGTTGGTATGCTTGGCTATCCTTGAAACGAATCTAGGGGCATGAAGCTAGGTCGATGGAAGCCATTTACTTCCTAACCATTTGAGGGATCACCGAAACAATGCACTTGTTCTTTTATAAAACTATCGAAGTGGACAATATCCTAGTCATTACTACTCTGAAACGTTTTGTTCGTATTTGGATGGCCTCCAGTGTATTTGTCACTTAAAGGAACCTCTGGATAACTCGCATATCTTTGTAAAATATTCCCACCCTTCCAAGTCACTGACTTTGAGTATTTTCTCACTTTATGAGTACACAAGATGATACATCACAAGCCCCGGCTTTTGCGGTTTCCCTTGCGATAAAACCATGGAGACATCATTCACATTGAATTGTGAAATGGCTGAGCAGCAGTTTGTCAATTGGGGAATAGATAAAGCATTATTTTTGGTCTCCAAATCCTATGTTCACACAAGTGAATACACAAAAAATGGTGTAATAAAATATCCGTCATACCTCGAGTCACCCATAACTCTGCAGTATTTCTATGGGGTCGCGCAGCCAGCTATGCAACCTATCAAGCACTAACACACTAGCGTTGCAGTTGGAAGCGAATATAAGTGCCATACAACTATAATGTTTGAAAAAAAACTATGATTTTTATTTCAAACTGGAACCTATTATGGCTATACTGGCAAACGCAAAGAATGAAGCCCATTTGTCACAAGAGTTGGAAACGGTCATCGTTTAGTAGTGTGGACAACACATTTCTAGTAGGGACCACTGTGGTGAACTCACAACCGGATTAAAAGTAGTCTCATTGTGACCAACTCTTATTGGGTCTGCTGCTTACCAGGATCAACTATACACTAGAAGTCGACCGAACTCAGTCTGGTGTGAATGGCTGTTTCCGTCTGATTTTCATTCGGAAATAGCGATCGAGAAAACCCGTACGCAGTATGACAGCTTGAATACCAGTAATTTGCTCACGCCGAAACGGAAGTGTTCAACGGTTCAGGTACGACGCTGGTGGTGCGAAGCTGTGCAATGCCGTGAGGTTACGTGTAACTAAGTTCTCTCCCCCCTCATGGATTTCACGCAGCCACACTCATGCAATTTTTTCTTGGGGGTTGATCAGTCCGAATAAAGAAAATCGATACTTTCACGTAGTACTAAGACTTTCTTGCCCAAACGTATTATGGAGGCGTTCGTGATTGAACTGAAAACAGTCATCATCTCCGAAATAATCAACTTCGTATGATGCTATAATATTAACCATAGTGAAGTTGTCATTTTTCGGTATGCGTTGCCTTCCTCTGTTGCTCAATTTTGGTCCAGCTGGCTAGGTTTATGTAGATAACAAAGTTGCAGTTTCAAGATCTCATAAGTGGCGGAACAGCTTCACACTGTGTGGAACTACTGCGCGCCCATCAGCAAAAATCTCTTATCGGTAACGAACGATTCCCTCGTCCCTTCACTTTCTACCGATAAATCTTCCCGTGACATATTGTCTTGGAAACAAAAAACTCAGGCGTGCCAGAACAATTTGTCATACGTAACCAAAATTTTCCCGCCCCTTTGTGTGGCCCATGTCATGTGATCACGTACATGGCGGTCAGCATCTGGTCGATCGGATGACTCCAGGCTCCATGAGTGCTGCAAAACACATGGGAAACAAAATGATTCTTCATTATATCTTGCAGACGCCAAGGATTTTAGGAGGCCAAGAGTCAAGGAAAGCCACTGGACTAGAATCGGTTCCCTTAACATTTCTTCCCAACGGAGTTGACCCTTTTTTCCACGTGGCTTGCACAAAAGTGCAATGTTGCATTATTTCCAATCCCTTGCCTCAGTTAACTCACGAATACTGTCAGGTTCAGGATGGTTGTTGGCTGTAAGGTCAGTGAGACAAATCTGCTGGAGGCTGTATTCCTCAGTTGGTACTCTCCACAACGTGGTAAATCTCGAAATATTGATGCTTGCGTCAAGATATGCTTATATTTGAGAAAATTGCTTCGAATACAGAATTCAGTTTGACGTTCTTATACTTTGAGATTATCGTTCTTCGAAATGTATAAGCTAAAAGTAGTGTCTTGCAGTTGCACTGGAACAATTCCTTTGCATATTTCTACACAAATACTACAACTTCCTGGAGGCGAGGTTAGTTGGTTAGTTCCATAAAGCAAATCTCATTGTTCGTCCATTCCACAAGTGATCACTTTAGATCAGGCTCTTCGGCTGGCCTTTCCAGAGTCGGGAAATTGTCAGTAGCCTTGGGTGAACCAGGCGATTTCGCATTCCAGAAATCCACGCTCAAGCTACTAAACCCTAATTTGTCATAAGGTACCACAGATCAATATCACGACCCACATTATTCCCCAGGAATGAAAATTTAGGTGCAACTTATAACCCAGTGGTTTTGCTTGTCCACCGACGATTGTCAGGTGAATGTTCCTAAGTTCTGATTATTACCAACATTATAACCCAGTGGTTTTGCTTGACCACCGACGATTGTCAGGCGAATGTTCCTAAGTTCTGATTATTACCAACAAATGGACTTTTCACAGTCGATAATTACCAAGTGGAAGATCAATGATAGATCCTGGAAAAGCGACCCCTTCACAGTCGATAATTAGCAAAGGGAGGATCAATGATAGATCCTGGAAAAGCGACCCAGTGTGCTGTGCGTCCTGATAGATTGCCGTATGCGTAGTTTAAACCGTACCTTGTTGTCCCGAAGTGATGAAAACTAGGACATGGCAGTGTACTAGAAAGGTGACTCTCGTTTTCTGGAGCGGGGTATCGTATTCAGAGCTTGTATGTTACTGTATAGGACGATAATTTATTTGTATCATTAGGGTATGGTAATCACTATAGGATGGGTCATTTTTATTCCTCCACGAAACATTTCAAAAAAAAAATAAAAACCACGTGCTTCCAGCTGTACTTGAGGGTGATAAAACAATTCTGAAGTCAGTAGCAATCATATATCTTATTTTCATAGTTATGTGGAAAATTGGAATTCATTCACAAATTCAGAAAGCCATGAACCGGTTGAAATAATGAAGTGAACTCAGTCTAACATGAAGCACAATTCGACAGAAAAGATGAAAATAGGAAAATTTGTTCGAATGAACGACATAAAGTCGAAAAAAGTGTGTTAGATATGTGGTCAGTTTCAAGCCGATATAATATAAATGTGATCCCATGAGAAAGGCTTAGCCCATCGATCCGGGATAGCCATCATCCGCCACATACTTTCACACTATCGTCAGACGGAATATGACTAGGTCTTCTGATCATTCTCAAAATCGATGTATGAGCTCCTCACTCTTGTCTGAGCATATGCCATATATATATATATATATATATTGGCAATCAGTAAGACCACCCCGTCAGAAAACGTTTCGTATCAAATCTCAGTGGCTCAATCTCGATAATTTAGCCGGAATTTAACATCAGTAGTCGTGTCTAAAAACGAAGAGCTTCGCATTACTCTTTGATATTCGTCCGTGTGTCATTGCATATCCATCATATCATTTCTGTTGTTACTTTCTCAAAAGAAAGAACTCCGAACTTCTTGAGTGTGCTGTTTCTCTGAAATTCTGATTGACGGCCTGTATCCACTTTCCACTCATTCATCCGATTTGTCGCAGAACATGCTTCATTGCCTAACTATGGAGACTGATCGTGTATATGTTTTCGCACACAACTGTGCGGCATTGCAATTCCAGTGCAAGGATTGGCTTAGTATCCGTTTAAATAAGCTGGTAGCATGGTCACCAGTGTAAGGAACATCGATGTAAGTGTTCATTTTGGTAAGTCTAGTGGCACTTTCATTTTATCACATGGAGATTGGTGTTCTTCTTCGGTGGGTCAATGTATCTTTGAGTAATTCGATTTCTTACGCGACTGTATCCGATTTGCAACTCATTTTTGCTCCATAGATAAAAGCAAGCACTAATTTCTGTTTGTACTGTAACGAATAGAAAGCAGTAAGGTTCAGATACTATCTGGTCCAGTTAAGTTATCGATATCCAGAGCGCTGCAAAGTGCCGTTGGTTTTTCTCGTGACCAAGATGTCTAAAAATGGAGTTTTGTCTTCCTTCAATTTACAGCTGAATGGAGTGTTCTGTTGGGAAGTGTTAAAAGAGCTAGAGTGTCCCAGGCACTTAAAAAGACATAAGGATCACTCGAAAGATGTCCTGGATTTATAGAATGGTCCAGTTGTTTTAGACTTTTATGGACGCTGCGGCCTGTACTGTATTCAGTGTCTGTTGCGGCAGAACGGAGAACAGGAATGGACTTCATGTCGAAACCTTTCTGCTTTCACTGCTCTGCTCAAACTGATCAGAAGATCTCAATGCTTTTGTTTCTATTTCGTATTGACAACAGAACCGATATCCTTCCAAACTGTGGTTTGGCATTTCTCTGAGTGGTCTAGACGGGCTCCTTACTTCCAATTTCCTAGTTTGCATAAATTGGTCTCTGTCTTTCCGAATGCAGCAACGCTCTTATGTGAACAGAGTGCAATCAGTGACTGAGGTGGCTACTGGTGTTTCTGCTACCACCCCGGGCTCGGTCCAGCTAGTTAATTGAGCAGAATCAGTTGATTCACTGATTAAATGTGGCCATGGTAGGAAAACCCTGTGACTGTGATGAATTATGCCAGTAGACTGTGTAGTTCGGGGCAAAGAAACTTTTATTGTTTTGAACGGGTTTCAGTCGTATTCTGGAGTAATGCAACCACTCGTATAATATAAAATATCTCTTTTATCAAAATCTTTGTTGTTTGGGATTTTCTGGCTATAGACAGAGGAACTCATGTACTTCTGTTATGTCAATATAACCCATCTGGTATGCGTCGTTGTTCAGTCTAGTTCAAATTGAATCATTATGGCCAATAGCGCGAACTTGGTGTGAAGAGTGTGACCTCATGTCCAGTGCCTGCTCATTTGAGGTTGGGTAACCCACCAAACTTTTGCCACTCGAGCAGTCGGCTTGATCAGCTCTCAATATGTTAGGAGCTTCGCTTGAACAGGTTACATCGGTGGTTGCGTTGCATCGGAGTTTTCGTTGGTACTGTTCGGTAGTACTTAAACAAATGGTGAAAGCGCAGCGGCACCCGAGGAAGTAAAACACAAGGTAGTGTTGTGGCGTACTGACACTCAGATAAAGTATATCACATGAAATACTCGATCCTTTCTCTCGTTGCTAACAAAGTTGGTGCCGCGCTGTAACATCCCAGCTCCTTTAATAGCGGTGAAGATACATCAGTAAATCACTGTTCAGTAGTCACGTGGTATGCAAATCTACTCGAATCGTCAGAGTTCATTGCTTTAAATGATTATGAAGGCGCTTGCACGTTTGCGGACACGAGACATGACGATGAGGTGAGCAATACATTTAAAAAAACATAACCGTTGTTCATATCTTACTGGTTAATCACTCGTCTATGTTTTCCTTTTTTTCAATCCTCAAATCACACGGGTAGAAAAATGTCATAACTTTTCAATTGTCCTGTTTTGCAGTCCTCCGCCATTTCGTCACTGGGAAAATTATCCCTCAACGTGCTAATCGAAAACTCGGTATTGTTACAAGTGAGTGATCAGTATTTCGATTGCGACTGGCTTATCACATACCCAACTATTCTTCAACCCTTTGTACAAACAGTCCACATATTGATGCCAAATTAGACGTTCCTTTTGTCTGTTCAAAGGCATGATTCTGTTAGTCACATTAGCAAAATGCCTCAGTATATTTTATCTGCTTATCCCGGTGAGATCGGTTAAATATCGTTCTTTGCATTTCGGACACCCAAGTCCGTCCAACTGAGATGAGAGAGAAGTTCTGCGTGACGCCGATGGTTCAAAGGCTCTAATGTAAGGGAGTTCTCTGCTGCTTGGTTCCTGGTGGATTGAGACTGGCTCCAACTATTTTTGCTTAGACTCGTTCAGCGCCACCTTTCTTCACTGCACATATCCCCAGACAACTGTACAGTAGCCTCCCAGGACACCACAACGGGAAAGAAGGGTTTCAATTTTATTTTACTGAGGGAGGGCTGCTGAATAAATGTTTTCTAATGGAAACCCGTAACGTTGACTCGTCAAAGAGTACTGTCTATTTGGAGTTGTTTCTTCCAAGTACAACTGGATCTGTCTTTTGATTTGGCTATTTCGAATACATTTGCCTACACGAATTTATGGGTTCCTCTCAGCTAAACAGCCAGCACTGGCAGCCAACGAGCCCTCAGGATTTCTTGATGAACGAATTGCTCGAATTAATTCTGTTCAATTATGGATCGGCTTCGTCTTGCACTTCTCGTGATTTGAGATTTATCGAATTGCAACTGAATTACATGAAAGAGTAGATTCGACACGTTTTCGGAATACAAGTATGCACCTTTCACCAAGGAATACTTGAACTTCTACCGGACGTGCTCAGGCACAGATTGCGATTTTATTACAACGTTATACTGTGTGGACTTTTTCGGGACATTAAAAGACCGTTAGCTCCCTACAGTCCAACTTGTTCACTCACGTTTAGCCTTTCTTACTTATATTTCAGGAGTTATGTCACGTGAAAGAAGAACGAGCCGATCTTAACGCTCGCCTGTATCTGCTTGAAAAAGAGCTTCACGCCAACCGCTTGGCACTGGAGAGTCACATGGCTGCTGAACAAGCCCTACGTGCACATTTAGATGTTCTGGTCACAGAACAAAATTACCGGTTACAAAAGACGGATGGTTCGGCGGAGGTGGACAAAACTGTATGTTTGCGCACCGGACAATCCGAAACCAGCCTGTTGCGCGGTCAGGTTAAGGTAAGACTTTCATCCAACGACTAAAGGTTTTCCGAACCCTACAGTTGAACATTTTTCCTACAACAGTTCTACGATCCCACAACGTTGGTGTTGTAAAAACTGCAAAGTGTCATGCGCACTGGCTGGCTTAATTGAAGCCGACGTGAAAAGCTAATTAGGAAGAGCGAACATATAAAAAAGTTAAATTTCCGCGTACTTGGTCCACCTAAGAGTGATATGCATGGAACAGTTCTTAAGTGTCCTCCATGTCAATGTCTTTTATGCATAACGGGCGCGATGCATCCTCTGCTTTTTGGTGAAGTGCTAGTGGTTCTCCAAGAAAGAAACATCTCAGGGGTAACAGGATGTCTCTTTGGCGTGTTTCATCTGGAGAGGGATCGTTCGGAGAACCGTTACCCACACTGACCGCGCTTAGATATCGGAGTTTCAGTTGCACGTGGGTGTTTTCATTAGCTTTTGTCACACTGTAGTGAAGTTGTTCATCGACCATTACAGATATCCCACATATTCAACACTCCTGCATATTTTTACTTGAGACGTACTGCGTAGTAATCCATTCAGTTGGAGCGAGTTGTCTGAGATGAGTCGGCACCCCTGAATACATGGAACGTCCCGGCCCATGGCCGGCCATCGGAAGCGAGTTTGGTACATATGTCCATTCACTGTTGTTCCCGCCGACACGTATCATAAACGGATAGTAGGCCCCTGATATCAGTGCTCGCTTTCACCACCTTAAGCCATGTTTTGTTTTCATCGCTGCCTCGACAACGCCAACCGGGGCATGGAGAGTCGTGCATCGTTGGTTATCTAGCGAAGTCCGCTCTGTTGGTTTGGCCACGCAACCTGATAGATTATAGAAAGTTAGTCAAGTAAGGTACACACACATGGCGAGCTGGCATGCATCAACTCGAACGATGCTGATTGACTTCTGCGCATGCGGTGTGCGCTGAGGCGCATGTGCATCTGCCTAAACGCCCTGTACCAGGTGTAAACCCGAGGGAATAAAACCAGAGGGTGGACATGTGGAGGTATTCGCATATCCAACTGCTCGCCCATAATAGTTGAGTGTGAACGACTGAACACTTGAGACACAATGGATGAAGTTCGTCTGGTGGCCCGCACCACCCATGAGACGCATCCAGGCACACATAAATAATATAACAAAAATGATCGTTCAGATGTAACACCCTTTTGATGCCTACCTTCCATACCATCTGAAGGAAGCACGAAGGCTGTAATACTACCAGGCTGTCCAAACGTTGATAGTAGCAGTCGAGATGATATGGTCGAATTCGCGCCTTTACCACTAAACCATCTAGATTCCAGGCGCACACACGGCTAGCTAGTAGGAGCCATCATATTATTAGTCTGGATGGTGTTGATGTTACCTCTAGCACCGTTATGGGCTTAACACTCTAAATGATCAAGAGTGTTAAGATGCGTTGCCCGCATAGATATATATATATATGTGTATATGTATATGTATATATTTGTATATATATGTTAATTAAACCAAACTCATAAATCAGAATAGTAAACCCCACAACATCCAACATAATGTTAGACGACGGGATACAACAGAATACAATAATGTTAATAAAACCAAATTCATAAATCAGAATAGTAAACACCACAACATCCAACATAATTTTAGACGACGGGATACAACAGAATACAATAGAACAGCATACCGCCAAATCCGGCGGAGTAGTTGTAATACAATGCATTTTAAATGAGACAACAGTGCGTGCAAACACAAAACCAAACAACCCATGTTTGAAGCCTTCAATAGCAAGCCACACAGCCTCCTATAGACCTGAACCGTGGCACCCGGCCGGACGAGGGTCACGTGGTTGAATTCTGTTACATTGAGTGACCCTAATAAAGAGGGCAAGGGGGAGATTCAACACACCTCGCACCTCAGAAAGGAAAACACCCCACAGGTCACATAGGTCTGCTTCAGAGAAGTCAATACTCGAAGGTCCTGTCGAAATTGGGACTTGATCAAAGGATGAATAGTTTTATACTCCTTCCAGCCGAAAGTTCAAACCATTACTGATAGTCCAACCTTATCTGACTGCAGACGATTCCCAACAGGCAACACCGTTCACTTGCAGGATGGAATCCATATTTTCGGCAAAAATTTTAACCTCGCTGAGTAGTCAGCCGTCAGCTTCATTTATATGGCAACCCGTGACACGTAGCAAGAAAAGATGACGGGTTGTTGTTTGCCTTTTTCGCAGGACGGTGTTGCGATATCGATGACAAATCTTGATCAAGCTTCCTGGGCTATTACCTTTAGGGATGGTATAGTGATTTTTTGAAATTGCTGTCTATCTAGCTTTAATGGGCTAAACGGAACTATCGTGTTCGTGACAGTCCCGTTATACCGTACCGACTCCCTCATAAGGAAACTTCCCATAGAGAAATTTTTGCTGTACGAATTTTTGTCAAAATTCAGGCACATTGTTGACACCATACTAAGCTTACAACTCGGTAGTCATAGGTTCTCCTCCAGGATGTTTCGTTGCAACAATAGGTGATATATCTCGCTTCAGTTGCAAGACATGTAAATCAATTTTGGCATATGATTTCCTCAGTCGACCGTATTATTACTTAGAATAACCATAAGTGGTTATTACTCTTGCATTCTGTTATCTCTGTCCTTATATCCCCGATATAATCGTGTGTATCTGGTTGTGGGAATGGCAGATGCTTAGCGCTGAGCGCATTTGCACTTGGCTGCTTACTGCATGGACGAATAACAAGTAGGCAAACATATAGTTCCTGTTTGAACAAAAAACTGAGTGTCACCATGTCAGAACTCGGAAATATTTTGTTTTTCCATTAAGCATTCGTTTTTTATTACTCCGATTCTCCAGTTCCACTGCGGAATTACCGATAAGTTGGGGTAATTTTGCGCAACGGAGCTGTGTTCATAAATGTGCGGTCAGTAGGGCGTCATCTATAGTCAAGTTGACGTTGTGACTATGATGCAGATCTCCTGGGACATTTGCTCGTGGATTTTCTGTTGGTCTGAATGTATTGAATCTCCCTGTTGCATGAGTATTTGTTATGTCTGGTTCCCTTGTAGCGGATGATTTTATGAAGCAATCTGCAACAAGGTTGTTTATTTTTCAGATCTGCATACAGATTGTTCCACCCTAACAGGACGAACCAGATTAACCGTTAATGACTGTGTTTAGACTAAGGAGCATTGAATACCTGGGCTCTCATTTATTATCTTTACCGATCCCTTACTGCTTGTTTACTGAACTGAAGACAGGTCGCAGATTACACAATCTGGTTCAGAGTGAATAGCACCAAATAGCCATTTGCTAGTCGAAGTCAGTTTCAGTGGACAAGCTACAAACCCAGAGTGCTAACAATTGTTTCACCGCATTTTCTTAGCAGATTATTTTTCTCTTCGGTCTAACGATGAGTAGTTAACTGAACCCTGAGTCATTAAATCGACCCGTTCTGCTCCGTAGTGGTTGCCGTAGCTTAACCCTGATACATGGTTGTCTTGCATGGAAAAGGCTTTAGATGAGTTCGTTTAAACTAGAGTTGTGTGATGCCCTGACTCAACAAATGTTCTCTCTTCTAATGGGCTTTTGTGCGCCCAGCCCAACAGTTGGCCTGCACATTGAGCAGGCGGGCAGATAGACAGACAGACAGCCGGTCGCTCCTTCGATCCATTAGTCACTTAGCCAGGAAGAAACCTGAGTGGTTGATTTAAGTATTACGACGGAACAGTTAGCATCACGTATACAGACTCCATTACGTCATTCACGAACAATCACCATGGCATGGTCAAGCACCGTCTATGGTTCAAATCCTGTGAAGCAGTCTCTATAAGGACAAAACAGTGCCGAAGCCAATGGCGTCACACATAGTCAAAATACAACCTCGGTTACAGCAGAACCACTCATGTGCATAAGTCCATTATATGGGATCACTTCCTGGAGTGATCCTGAGGTTTTTGTTGGCATTTCCCTGATCTTTACTGATGTCTCTAAAGTCCATTCAGTCAGGCCACTCAAGTCTACCAAACGGACGATTTGCTATCACCTGAATGAGGTTTTCTCACCCATGGTCATTAATTTCCAATCTCGGTTCTCGGAAATAAACTGGTCCATCTGTCCATCGAATTTATGAAAACGATAAAAAGTTCTTACCCAGTGCACACTGTGGATATTGTGGAAGCTTGATTTAGCAACACTGACGTAAATCCGTCTAATTGCCGTAATAACTACTTCATGTCGTTCTTTCTGATGACTTTTTGATGGGTATTGTGGGTAATGATGAGTAGTTGGCTGCAGAAAGTCTGCGGATAAGGAGAACACCGGTTAAGTGAACACCGCTGCACGTTCCCTACGAGCGTCACACTCAAATGGTGAACGATCGATCACACAGTGGACTACGCAACGCACAGCTATCTGGCTGTTGTTCAGGTGGCTGTTGATTTGTTCGCCGAGCTTGGCAATTGATCAACAAACGATCAATGGATCAACACTTAATGAACTCACCAGAGTTACCAGTAGTTCGACACAAAGTTTGCTAACTGTGCAGGATTGAGATAAACTGAACTTTTTAGAACATGATGCACTTGGAGGCGAAGCGACGACGATTCACCATTAGAGCAGATTTTTGTACTGCCTTCTACGCTACGGCTGGATATCGACTGAGGGTTACCTGAAAGCATTCACCAGTTTAGCTTGAAATCTCCTTCACACGTCTAACTATCGCTTTTCTTGTCATATACATTAAAATGAAAACTAGACAACCTTCGGCCCATTCTCTTAGACGGGATTAACTGAAAGGCGTCTTCTAAAAGAGTCGGTATCGCAAAAGAAACTGAGAATGACGGGTCGGGGCACGACAGCCGTTGCCTTTCGTAAATGTGACGGCTTCATACTGAACCCTTACAAGAAAACTCGTGTGAACCGTAGAAAGTATCTGCATGGCTGGCCAAAACTCAGAGGTGCTTGCAGAACAAAAGACCATTGATAAGAGCTGCGCTGTATGTTTATTGACTGTATGTGCTTGTCTCTCGATGTAGAAAAACTAACTCAACTCAGAGACCTCCACTGATGACCCCCCGCAAAGCATTGCTATCCATCTCGAATTATGAGCTGTGCAACATTTGATAAACTATGTTACGCGCTAGCACCCATTTTTTAGTGTGCTACGTGGTACTGAATTGCTTCACTGGTACAGGATATAGAATTAGCTCTGCTGCTGCTGGTTGGTTTTCATGTTCATCCAAGTGACTTCTAAGGAACCATGTATGAGTATGATACATCTGAAGTCCCTTTTTGTTTACGGGTCTAAATAAGCTGGGTTCTGGAAAATAAATTTGCTGATCACCACTCGTTCTGCACAGTCCGATTTCAGTCCACATCCCTCATGGCCCCAGAATGTTTGTGCAACATCGGTTCCCTGACTCATTCTTATGTTACATCTGATCGTAGCCAGTATCCCTTTGTTCATTCGTCGTTTACATTTCACATGACTTGGCGATGACGCACAACCGCCATTTCGACTCGTGGCGCATACCCAGTACCCTGCACCAGCAAGCCAGTTCGACGCCACGCGATCATGCACGCGCTGGGAGAGGATAACAGTGGGCTACAACTTACCCAGTTAATTTATTGTCGGCATGGCGTACCACCATCTAGATGGAGAAGGAAGTTCCTGGGTCCCAGATGCTGTTTTTGTTGTTTATCTGGTTATTTATGTGACCTGGCAAGTGCGGGCTGTTTCTCTTAGGCCTGTTTTGTTCTATCCAACGCTGAAACAGGTGAATTACCACATGAACACAGACAGACACCAGGATAGGCTGACAGGGACACGTTGGGAACTGTGAAGTGCAGTGAGGCTCTGTCGGCAAATTAGGAGCTACGTGTTGTATTCTCCATAAATTAATTGATTAAGTAAACGGAAAACACATGCTAGATCAAGATTTCATCAATTTTTCTGCGACATATCATATCACATTGCGCTGTGCCGGTCCGACGTTCGTTAGGGACAACGTCCTTCGAACTTGCTCTTAACGTGTAGTTTCCCGTATTGTTCATTTCATTGACCGTAGCCCCTTTCCCCCTAGGCTTCAATATTTTCGTGTCAGACAGGTGTTATACAAAATTTCGGTAAACTACTGTCCTCCTTAAGGTAGTTAGGGGAGATTTTGAAGCCTAACGAGTCGGCACTAATATGAGGCTGTAATGAACACTTTTTCTGCCTTGTTTCAACTTATAAGTTGCATGGTGATGCTTCTGTCAAACTTGCTACTACTGAGGCACCAGATAATGTCACTATCTACTGCGATTTAAAAGCCTGTTCTGGTATGAGGAATCTGTCGAACCTGCAGTTACATTTTGGGCATCTTTGATTTTTATTTTGTCAAAAAATTAGTTTCGAATTCATATTGTCTCCTTTACCATGCTCTGTCAGAATCTTCCTCTATTGGTTACACACCAGAATCATCTTCAGTAGTTTGTTAACTACTGTGTCTACCAACTATTGCTAAGCATACCACCGTGCGAGACTTTTCCACCAATGTGCTGCTCGACCTGCCTGTTCGACCTTCACTACTTGTGGTCATGCGTACTCTACCAGACAGAGGTGACTCCCTCTAGCACCATCAACTAGCTCGGCAGAAACCCATGGTCTCATTGATACAGTTGTCTGATCATCCCTGTAGTTGTTAATTCGCAACCTGCCACAATTCGTCATTCTTGACGGGTGGTCGGCGTACAAAGTTAACGACGTGAAAACTGCGCACACATATACCTCCCTCATAGTACTGTGCTACATAAGACTATATTGTTAGGTTGATGATTGCTGTAGAGTGGACAAGATAGTCGCAGCTCAGGCATACCGATTTGGCCAGATAAAAACGGAAACCGTGAAATGAGAGAACTCGCATTGCTCCAGAACCAGAAACACCTTTTAAAACGGAACGCTTCTATCATTTTTCCTGTGTGCAACATCGTCAACACACTGAAATAGTGTGAGTTGAGTAGACCTGGACGTGATCAATCTGTTTTTTTCTCACCACTCTTTATACTGGGATTCCGGAGAACGAAGTTGTGATGTGTTCATTTCGCTGGAGAAAGAATAACAGTTCATATGCTACGCACTGCTGCAAGGCAGTAATTTCGGTACTTAATAGAGAACGAATGCCAAGTATGGTTGTGAGACAAACCTTTGTTTATTTTTGTTGCACGGAGTAGAAGTGGCCATTATCACAGTATTGTGGATTCAGATCACATTCCTATGACTCGCTGATCACCCGTTGAATCATTGCTACATCAGTATCTGCTGAGTTTTGTCTCCGAGTATGGTTGGGCATGTGCACGCTCATCATCCTACACTATCCAGCAGGGTACCAATGAACATGAATAGTGGGATTCTTACCAGTCAGAATATTATCCTACTCTCAAGCACTAAAGTGCAGTACTTATGGGACTATCCCTTAAAGAAAACGCAGATTCAGAGTCGTGGTTCCATCGACCGTTATTGTGACACACATTCAATGCGGAGGGCGAGATGGCTCAGTGGTTAGAACGCGAATTTACTGACCGGAGGGTCCGTGGTTCGAAGCCGACCTCTGCCTCTCGACTTCCCCTGCCTAGGCTTGGGCAACCTGACATATCGCAGCCCTCGTGCTTCCTTCGGGTGACATGGCAGGTAGGCACCGAAAGGGGGCTACAGATGAACGATTATTTATTATGGCATTCAATGTTATACCGTATTATATTACATTAAGTTAGTGTTATATTATGTCATATATTCACAGTGTACCATTTGTTATTTTGTGTACCATATGGTAATATTGATACCAATGATACCATTTTTTGACCCAAAACAACCTTCCCTCGTCCGCTTGCATGTGACTTTGAGGATTTATACTGCTCCCTTAAAATGAACCGTCATACAACACGTCATTTTACATTGCATTTTCCTTCAATGAACTCGAACGTCGGAGAATTCATATTGGAGAGCTTGGCATCCAAGTTTATGACTTCGTAATTATCGGGCTACCCACCAGGATCGAATACTATTAGGACAAGGCCTTCTAAACAACCACTAATAATCAGGTGTCCGCTTCAATAGTTCACAACCCAGTTAGGCAAGGGATTGTCAATATAAGCTTTCTTCATCATCTCATTCTAAATTCGCTGGTTCCAGCCTTCTGTACCAAGTGATATGCCTTTTTTACGCCACAGATGGCGTGATGTGATCAAGTACTGTACATCCTGTAGCATGACTCCGCAATTTGTGGGCACGAAGCGCAGGCCGAAGGATCGTGATCAACTCTTCTAGTATTGCTTGCGCTTCCCGCTCTTTTTCAAAACTGAGAACAGTGTCGTCTGCATATTCCAGGTCCATAAGGTTCTCGCTCGGGGAGATCTGAACACCGGAGTTTTAAAGGCCCTCCAGAGTTTGTCTTATTAATTCATCAATGACGATAGTTAGCAAAAACGGAGAGACTGGATTTCCTTGTCGGACACCACTGTTTGCAGGAAAGCTCTGTATGAGCTCCTCATACATTCACTCTTGTGTTCGTAAATGAGTGAATACAAACAGTACGTGATATTCGCACCACATAAAATGATTGTCAATTGAGCTAGCTTGTTTACTCCGAAGGAAAATTGGGTTCCAGGTTTTTCCGAGCGTGACTGTCACACCAAGTCGCATCAGTCCATTCCATTGTAGTGATTAAATGAAATTGGCGTGCCACCGCCATTCTGCGTGCGGTTAATATTGCACGAGGTTATTACTCCTGTTTATTCTAACGCAAGTACAAACCGCTTATCATTGATATAGTTTGACGTGACCGCGACTGTCTGTATCGCCCTCCTCCTTACAATCACTGTCGATAATGACGGCTGGTATACAAACAAATATACGATGACCTTTGCAACCCTAACATCACGGTTAGGAAACTTGATGACAACCGTTGTTGTTTTACAATCGCTGTCCACCACAACGTCTGCCTGAACATGTTTAGTCAACCAGTTTGCTTAGGTTTTGTGGACATCGGTGAATAAACGTCCTGTACATAAACTGCTCCAATGCACGACTCGAATTCTGTTACTTTCTGTAACTATGATGACAGCAGTCTGATGAGACGGAGATTATCACTGATGATTCTCAGACCGGTAGTCTGAAGCGAACAATTGATGTGACTCAACTCTACCCGACTTGCAATTGTCACTGCCGACCACCTATATCAGTTTACTTGAATAAAGCCTTGTGATACAAATAAAAATCGGACAGGGGTGGGGACCTGCCTACTAGTCCACCATAAACATCCGAGGTGCCTGCACCTTCCACACCCAGTCAGACAATCTGGATAAAAACTGATAGCTGAACGCTACTGACATCCGTTACCCGCCATATTGTTCAGTGTCTTCAGTAAAGCACAGGGAGTGCCACGTGGATTCCATCCTGGAAAAGAGAAAGGGCCAACACCTTCCGAACTTTTCGTAAAATCCTTCATTCCCACCTGGCATGTCAAATTCTGTCCAACTCTAGGTTTCTGCCACTCCGAATTATGCACGGAAAACAACGCTGTTGGTGGGCATTAACTCGGTATTCCTAACACATGATCCAGCTACCTTAGCCCGAACTACTGGATACACTCGTTGAGTGAAGTACGCCTGTCTCACCAAAGACCCGTTTCTTCATCATCTCATTCTAAATTCGCTGGTTCCAGCCTTCTGTACCAAGTGATATGCCTTTTTTACGCCACAGATGGCGTGATGTGATCAAGTACTGTACATCCTGTAGCATGACTCCGCAATTTGTGGGCACGAAGCGCAGGCCGAAGGATCGTGGTCAACTCTTCTAGTATTGCTTGCGCTTCCCGCTCTTTTTCAAAACTGAGAACAGTGTCGTCTGCATATTCCAGGTCCATAAGGTTCTCGCTCGGGGAGATCTGAACACCGGAGTTTTAAAGGCCCTCCAGAGTTTGTCTTATTAATTCATCAATGACGATAGTTAGCAAAAACGGAGAGACTGGATTTCCTTGTCGGACACCACTGTTTGCAGGAAAGCTGTGTATGAGCTCCTCATACACTCACTGTTGTGTTCGTAAATGAGTGAATACAAACAGTACGTGATATTCGCACCACATAAAATGATTGTCAATTGAGCTAGCTTGTTTACTCCGAAGGAAAATTGGGTTCCAGGTTTTTCCGAGCGTGACTGTCACACCAAGTCGCATCAGTCCATTCCATTGTAGTGATTAAATGAAATTGGCGTGCCACCGCCATTCTGCGTGCGGTTAATATTGCACGAGGTTATTACTCCTGTTTATTCTAACGCAAGTACAAACCGCTTATCATTGATATAGTTTGACGTGACCGCGACTGTCTGTATCGCCCTCCTCCTTACAATCACTGTCGATAATGACGGCTGGTATACAAACAAATATACGATGACCTTTGCAACCCTAACATCACGGTTAGGAAACTTGATGACAACCGTTGTTGTTTTACAATCGCTGTCCACCACAACGTCTGCCTGAACATGTTTAGTCAACCAGTTTGCTTAGGTTTTGTGGACATCGGTGAATAAACGTCCTGTACATAAACTGCTCCAATGCACGACTCGAATTCTGTTACTTTCTGTAACTATGATGACAGCAGTCTGATGAGACGGAGATTATCACTGATGATTCTCAGACCTTTAGTCTGAAGCGAACAATTTGTGTGACTCAACTCTACCCGACTTGCAATTGAGATTGTAACTTAGTTTGAAATGTGACTTTTATCATGATCTGATTATGCAATATTTGCTGCTTCATTACAAAAGAACGAGTCTTCTCAACTACAGATTCAACGTCAGTCCCATTTATTCTAGTTGGTCGATCCTAATCACTTTCGTAAAGTTTTCACTTCGTCCATCAGTTGCTTCAGCTGATATATATATATATATATATATATATATATATTCACAGAATCATAATTCAACGTGTTCGTTTTTTACCTCTTTAGAACCTACTTCAGGCTTTGGAGGCCTTGAGACACAGCACCGAACTTCAACAACTGCAGAGTGAAGAACTGGTGGACGATTTGAAACGGGCCAATACGGCTTTGATTGGAGCGTTCGACAAAGCGAAGCACAAGTACTTAACTCGCATCCGGAAGCTAGAGGATCAGATCGGTTCCATCTCCAACAGCACAAGTGAGAAACGAACAGTCCTTCCAAAACCGGTTTCATCGTGCGCACCAGTTTCTGCGCCCCCTGATAACTGTCTAGTTTCCACCAGGTGTAAAGAAAGTATGATCAACATCCGTAACAAGTCAGTACCTCCAACCGTCCGTCCCACAACTACTATTCGAAGTACGAACGCTGTGAACATGGTACCCTACATCAACAGTACTATTCCGAGTGTGCCGGTCCAAGGTGGTTCACTCAGGCTATCATGCCCTGATCCCGTCCAGTTAAGCCGACCTTTACCCGCGATTCCACATACCCAGCCACCTAAACCCAGACAGTTAACTCCAGCACACATACCCAAACCGCAGCATACAAAAGGAAATACAGCCTTCCCGTCGAATAAAATCCCCCCGGGAAACATGCTACCTCCTCAAAGAGCCCCTTAACACTCAAAGTCAGCCATTGTACAGATGTTCATTTTGTACAGCGATTAAACGACACACGAATACGTACAGTTTGTGTGCGAATTATACGCCTGATGACGAAAACAATGCGAATCCCCAACTTCATGTCCCCTAGCCCTATCGACAGTCTTTATCGTCCATGATGCAGTACACCCTTATATCCCCCCAACCCCAGTTCTCCTTAAATCATTGTTGATTTTCACTAGAGTTGAACTGCTATCGAGGGGCAATCAAAGCATGGACCGGCCCTCCGGGATTTCACCTCCTTGCTCGCAGAGGAGGTTGGCCTCAACTGCGTACCAATACATGTGTTGCAGCTGCATACACAAGAGATCGACCTTTCCGGTCCACTGTTTTATCTCGCGCCTTTTTAAATAACCTTTCATCTGGTTCGCATGCGTTACGTTGGTCTTTTTGTTTTTAGTTGTCGTTCTAATTTCACTTATTTCTCATCACAAAGGGTGTTTCATTTATCAAAAAGCAACAAGACAAAACGTGGCTAGAGCATATCACCTATATTCTACTGATATACATATAATGCCGAAATCATTCGTGCATGAATATACGTGCCCCACTGCAGATACAATATGTACCAAGTGTTTCTTCTTGCTCTTTGATACAATCTGACTGCGCCGTCCCCCGCAAGGTCGCTATCCTTGCCAAGTGAGAGGAGAACCTGATGTGTGTTAGTTCAACCAGACCGGATCAATGTGGTAACATACCTGGAAATTTAAGATTCTTCCAGCGTGATCCGTTCGCCTGCAGTATGTGATGAATAAGTGATTGCATTCTATTGAAAAATGAGCGGAAGAGAGTACGGTCAAAGCCTTAAATGACAGTCAAACGTATCGTAGCCTAATAATTTGTGCAACCGCCAACCGTGAAGCTGGTTATCAACAAATATAAACCAAGAGTAGCAGGGGGTTCTGAATGAATGCTGGTGCCCATCATCAAAAGTCACACAGGAATTTAGTTGGGAAAACGATTACAGTAACCCGATATAGCACACTAGTTTACCCGGACAACTAATCACAGCAGACAGTAAACCAATCTTAGAACGTAATGAGCGTATCTACATATACAAGGGATTTTACGAGTCTCGTTAAGAATGATTCACTATCAACAAAATGTAATTCCAAATTCGGAAACTCAACGCAGTGAATCGGTTTTATAACCACAGTAATTGTGCCAGATTACACATAGGATTTATTCTCCTAGCTACAATACATAGCAGAATAGTTATCACCACCGGCATCAATGAGGGGTTCTGGCCAGTTAACCGCGTCTCACATTCAGCAATCCCATCAAGAGAGGTTTCACGGTTTCTAAGTTTCGAAAAGGTAGCTGATTTCTCCATGACAGTAGCTTCTCTGCGTAGGTTAGGTGCCTAAACTCGCGAATGACGAGAAACACGGTTGCAGACACTCAGTTCTATGGACGACTGTTCCCTTACTAACAAACATTATATTTTTTATTTGAACAAATTCTCATTACCCTACATTCTCCAACTTGGGTAATTTTTCGCGATATCTGATCTAGTCCTCTATCGACAGAGTAGTTTACAACTCGTAACCACTGCAGAGGAATACATATACCATTTTATTACCCATAGTAGGAACTAAATTGAAGTTACTGTCAGCCCACTTGACAACAGATTCGCTTTTTAGGGCGGACAAGTTTCTGTCATACTGGTTTGGACGATAGAATCGCGAGGTGTAGAGCTGCATCGATGCGGGGTTCCAGCCTAGCACTCATTTCATTTATCCATTTTGTATCTGTGATTCGTACACGTCCAGTAAGTTTCAGTAAGATGTTGAAGTGAAAAGACAAGTACACAAATGCAGAACGACAGAAACATGAATGGGATCACGTACTTTGTGGATGCGGTGAATAAAGTGGGCGTAGCGTCAGGTCAAAGCAGTGCTGCAGGTCTTGTGAAAAAACAGGTGTTGCTAAAACCCAAGGTCATGTCTGCCTAGCTCTCTCTCTCTCACGCTAGACTACCTGTGGGTATCTACCCAAAATATCGCATCACTAACCGGGAAAATCTACCGGTTGTGCGTCCCGTTGCGGAAATGGCAAACGATCGACGGATGTCTAGATTATTTTACGGACTGTAGGGCTTGACAAAAGTTTGAGGGAGTGAAGTAATCACACGCAGAACACTGTGGTGGGCGGGTAAGTGAAATAAGCGCGCACATTCTGTCCACTTCAACGTTTCTTGACAGAAATCCACTTGACCTCGACGGACATACCCCGGCGTCTACCTCTCGATTTCGACAGCAACAGCCGTCGTTCTTTATTCGGGGCCGAGTGCCTCCTTGAAACTGTTTTGATTTCTTATCTTGAATGAGTGTCAAGCGGCCACGTACACACAAACGCCGAGAGTGATGTGTTATTGCGGCCAAGGGATCTGTCCTGTACTAGTGCTGGAACACCAACGACGCTAAAAGAGTTCCATATACCACATGAGGAATGTTCTGTTGATGTCACTTTGGACAGTGAGAAAACAGGTGTTCTGTAAGTCAGGTTGTGGGAGTCGTTGGGGCAAAGATAGGTGGGAAATACAGCATCAGTCAGGTGCCGTGAAGAAATTACCAGGCTGTGGAATGCGAAACATCCTAATGGAGGTGACCCTTTTTATAAATAAGCGCAGACAAAAGAGTAACCGTCACAATTGGAGAATAGAGGTGGGACCATTGAGGGAGGAACAGGGAAAGTGAAGCGTTTGGTGGTTCGTTCATGGTTACACGACCGATACCGTTTATCAGCTCGATGGAAAAACTGTTCGAGATTGCTGCTATATGAGGGTATATGTGCATTTTCCAAAGTCAGTCCATGAAGGTCTAACACAACATCAAATACAGATTTTAGTAAGTTTGATTTTAAAAAAACAGCACTTACGAGCTTGTAGGAATCATCGAATAATTTGCCTTAAGGTTTAGGCGAAGAGGACGCCCGAGGACGCCATGAAGCAAGGCACTCGATGGTGGATGATTGCGACAATAGCATACAACGACAGGAGAACCTATGCCGTTGAGAAGATGCACAAGATGACCGAGTGTGTTATCTGTGTTGTCCTAGAAGATTGGTGAGAATCAGAGATAAAAAAGAAGGTAGGATGATGTGATAATCGTCACTTAAGAAAGGAACAATCAACTTAGAAGTGTCTACGGAGGGACAGTTACAAATGTAGTGCGCCGAATTCTAAAATAAACGTCGATATCTCATCAATCCCTCGGATATCCTAATGCTCAGGTCTAAGGGATTTCGCACTACAGTAGTTGGATCTATTGCTCTACCTGTCACTCAAGTGAGTCCATTCGACAGAGTTTCCCATAGAGCGTGCATGCTATTATAACTAGGCCAGACGGACAAGAGAAACACCCACTCGTTCGAGAAATTCGAAAAATTTCGTTAGATGTGATGCGCTTTGTCACACTTCGGTGAGTTCAACCTTATTTTTCCACCATTTTGGATGAACGAGAAGTTAGATATTATAGTTCTAAAGCCGCACAAACTGGTTTAGCCAGTAGATCCCAGGCGATTCCAGTCGGGTCAACCCAGGTTTTTGCTTTCTGGAACAATGGCCATAGCCTAATGAATTTGGCTGTGCCTGTACTTAGAAACCGCGGATCGCAGCTAGTTTCTCGGAATCGAGGGAGGAAAGAAGTTGGTCAATCTTAAGATCGGAATAAGATCTCCGCTTTCACTCTTGAGTTGCTCATAGAGGCTTTTCATCGGCAAAGAACCGCAACTCAGACCGTCACAGACGCCGCATTACAAGCGCAATGTTTGGGGACCCGATTTTTCTATCAGGAGTCATGCCAGTGTTACATCTGGCTATCAGAGCCATCCTAAATGGAATTTGTCGTCACTGAAGATCACAACGCCACATTCGACGCTCCAAGTGATGTATTTATCTTGAGCACGACCACCACTAATCCAGGGAACAAAACTCTCTTCCTGACTGAGGTGTAATGCAGCTTATAGCAAGTGCCATACACACAACACGCCGACATTCAATCCGGGAAGTCAGTTCAGTTTTGATGCGTCAGACGATCCGGGGTAGAAGTGTTCCCTTCGCCTCATGGGAAGTCCTTCTCTTAAGTTTCCTCTCATCTCTGGATGTTTACCGGGGTTTGACCAGTCAGAACACTATGGATAACGTCGTCAATGTGCGCCCTCTGAGCAAAATTAGGTTCACACATTCCAGAATCCTTGAAGGTCATTGTATGAAATTATTGTGGTCCAGGCTGCACCGACCCTCTCATCATACCATGTTTTGCTACACCATTACTGGTCATCCCATTTCCAATGCACGGATGAGACAAGCATCGTTAACAAGCCAATTCTCTACTTGGATGCGATCGAATGCACACAGCCGAGCACCATCCAGCGCATGGATTGCGTGATTGAATGAACTTTGGTTATCAATGAAAAAGAGCGCAGTATTAGTCGAGTAGTTGATTGGTATGGCCATCCATCTAAGGTAGCTCTACTAGCATTTGACACCGTTCAGGCAAACCAACCACTACAAATCTTTGTATCAGAGCTTTAATCAGAAAAATATGGTAATAGGTTCTCAATAATTTCAGGGAAAACATTCGTCCTATCAGCGCTTTGTGAACTGTGTATCACTGACGGTTTCTCTTCCGTCGCTAGCTTCCCACCTGACTTTCGAGAACGCTTCAACCGGCTTATTTCAGCCTGAGAAGGCTGGGAACTGAAGGTGACCTAACTTTTACCACATCGGTCTTTGGGTTGTTCTTGTCTGAATGATTCAAGGGAGGCATTGGGGAAACTCATTCAAGCCGATAAAAGTTACCAGGAAGTGTTTGTAGCTATGTCACGTCATGGTTGTGTGGTTACTACAATCTTTCGAGCCTGATAGCCAGAGAGGCTACCGAAACGCATCAGGAAGGCACACTCTGGAAGGCTAAATCATAGTCTACTTACTCATTAGTAGCTTCGAGCGAACGAGAAAAACATGGTCGGCATGCGCCTCGCGGTTGCAACACTTTTTTCTTAAGTGGCCTCGATGGTAAGTTCCATCGTCTCGATAACACTAGAAACATCCAGCCACGAGAATGATATCTAAATCCGCTTGTCAGAATTACGAAGGAAATTACGTGTGATCCAGTCTTATCAAGTGGACAGCATGGCACATAGTGGGATCTCGCACTGATAATCACTACAAACTTGCCGCGATTTAGCACCTATTGTTGGTAAAGTACTGAACAAAATTTGAGGACGGAGAACTGGCCTCTGTTTGGCCCAAAGCACAGTGAGGGTGACAAGAGTTCCATGAACTGGTGTTAGGTAGCTCTGTTGCTGTATTAATAAGTTTGATAATCAAGATAGGTACGCTGATTTAATTATACGAGGTCTCCCCTGTACTTAACATGGTAGAATTAATTCCGGATAGCCATTCCATTCACAGTGAAATTTCTGTCAGCCGATACAGGCCAAACTGAAATACGTTTAGTTCAAAAACAGCTTCAGACGAAAGTTCAGCCGAGCAATAGATGGCCTCGGCGAAAGAATGGGCATCAAGTGATGACCCAAGTTCTGATGCCCCTTTCTTGTCCTAGCTTCATGTCATGGTGATTGGTAATCTTCTTTTTGTCGATACAAAAAGTGATGTGTAACTGACACCTACTATCGCCCCCTTTCCCTTTTCAGATAGCTATCTACCGATGGACGAAATTGGTCTAAAGTAACTGTTGGTGGGTAGGCTGTCCTTGCAATCTACTTGACTCCTTAATTATCACGTTAGCCTACCAGTTAGGGGTGTCCAACGCGTAACTCTTCTCAGAACAGGCATGCGACTCTTTCGCTCACTGTCTGATTAGCGCTGTAGCGAATCATGCGAAGCCACCGCTTTAGTTATATTAGAACTACAATGGGAAAAGTAGTCAATCTTGCTATGACCAGGGCATCGAATTCCTATGTGTATAGGGTGTATTCTTCGCGAACTAATGCTTTGCCCTAACAGTGGAATCTATCCGTTTGGCGGCTGCATTATCTCAACGGCTAGTTCTTCCCCTCTTCTGTTATGTGTGGTTCATAATAAAGCTTTGTATCCAACTGAAAATTTCAGTTAGGCTGACATACTCACGAAATTCGAAAAAGGTTAATCAAAACTGAACATAACTATACTCGGCTTTCGCCAGTAATGTCGGAACCTCCACACTTCCGACAACCACCAGGATTGATTTTCTGCCTCAAACATTCTACTATACAATAATCGCATACATTGTTAGTTTCGATCCACTCTTTTTCTAACCGCAAGCAGATCACATCTGGTGCGTATTCGTAGGCTGCAGGGAGTAGGATATGCAATAGCGCAGCCAGTAAGTTGGCCCCACTCGAATCCTTCTTGACCGTTCTGGAGGATGAATTGTTCGTTGATGCTCTGGAATCAACCACAGGTATTCGTAGCCACTGAACTTGACGAATACGTCTGTTGGATCGAACTGACATATGTGCAGGCTGGATCGTTCGTCGGAGTGCAGAGCAAGCAGCTAACTGTTCGGCGTAGTTACCACGAAAGATGGAACACCAGAAAAGACTGAAAATGTTTAGGCAATTAAAAAACATCATATAGAACTGGGACAAAAGGAATGGAATCGTTTAAATAATTTATTACGTTTTCTTCATATCCATCTTATTCATTTACGCACTATACGAAAACATCCTCATTGCGGTCCCTGAAAACGTTCGGTTGAAAAAGCCTACTTGTTTACAAGAGCTTCGTGGTGCACACTACTGACCTTAGTGGCTATAACCCTCGCATGAACTCTTGACCCGAGTCAACTTTGCGTAGCCATATTTTTCTTGCATTGAGCGGTTTCAAGATGTGTCTCCCTTCCTCGTTCTTCTAGCTATTTCTTTGGATCAATATATCCATCTGTCAGTAATTTACTGGGATCCCTATTGACAGTACCCAAAGAGATTATGTACATTTCGAGAGCGATTCTCACAAGGGAAACGATGTTATTTGTCCCTTAAAAAGGAATTTTTCAAGGGAGGCCACCATAGAAGGAGGCAGCTTATGCAGACGAAGCATACTAGAATGTTTTCACCATCCGGAATCTCCGGGAATGTCCAAAATGGCTCAAGTATACGATAACCTTAGCGTTCACTGGTACCTGCGACGGATGCGCTTCGGGTAGAGACCACTAAACGAACAGAATGAACCTAGCAACGATAGACAGTGAGTTTCAATCAGCTCCGAGCCCGACCGTAGATAATACGTGGGTGACTTAGCAACTACAGCAGATGTCATATCATCCGAATGCCACTGCTAAATCAAACAACAGCTGCTGCGTATCTTTCCGCCTTAATGACCGCTCCTCATTTGCACAAACTATGTTGGACGAGCAGTCAGTAGTAGGCCCAAATCAGGTGACAACAGTCAAACCTATCAAGCAGTGATCATGATATGCGCGGTTGTAGTGCTTAGCCGCGTACTATCAGTGTACTGGTACCAGCATCCGTGATACTAATGGATTGTTACAACCTCTGGGATTGGAATTTGCCCAACCTGCACCTGACTGTTAACAGTCCGGAGAAAGCAACAACGAGTCCGAAGAAGATGCAGTCAGCAGCAGTCAGACCGACGGAACCGAATTATCACATTTCAGCAACATTCAGTGTCAGTCAACACATTCAATTGGTTATCGCGTAATTCAAACAAGGTCAATCAACTTGAAGTGACCGAAAAACGAGACAAATAGTTCAGGATAAATAGGTGAGAGCGTTTTGCCCTTTATCATATTCAGTAATACCAGATCCCCTTGTTAAGGTTCCCGCGAAGGAACTTTGAATCATGCATAAGTTTGAAGGTCCCGAATTTCAAAAGGACCAATTGGGTCCGAAAGTCTACGGTACTAGTTGCACCGAGGTAAGCAAAACTACACAACAAACCTCATTTGTCCATGATCGTGGAATCAACAAGTGTGAAAGTTTGTCACCAACCAGAACAGCAGTGTCAAGGTCCGCACAGTAAACAACATCGAGCGGAATGTTAGCTCGAATTGTGGTAGATCCTTCCGAGGCCAGTCTCGTGATTCTGATTGGCGATGCGATTACATAGATTTCACGACAGAGCAGGTCCAGCAAATGTGCACGAACGTGCATGGGTAAGTAGGTCAGTAATGCACAACACACACGCTAGCATAATGGGCGGTCTTTGCGGTAAGGTGAATGGCGGGTACGGAGGAGCAAAGTATGTGGTGATCAAAAGTACACGGGGTGAACAAGCAGAAGCATGTCGAACTATCCTGATATATATATATATATAGCTACCCTACGAAACCGTGATATTTGAAATATCAGATGAGTTGGGAGTTGGAGTTGGAGTGCACTTCTAGTGTTCACACTTGAGACGTCACTGTGTTGGTGTCACATTGGTTTTACCGCATTCGCGGCGGACTCTTTGTATACTTGTCTGCACCGACATCCTCGTGCCATACGAAAAGGTAGGCGCACGTCTGTAGCCAATAAGTCACCTTCAGTGGACTTATACGACGATGCTGTCACCTAGATGTGTGACCAATCCACTTAATCCTGTCGTTTATTGGCACACAATCTGAAACTATAACCATCACAAATTGATCGCAGCTAAACACTGATTTATACCTTGCATCACACTATCTGGAAATAATGATATTCTCCACATGGCCTTATTTATTCCCAGACGACCGTATAGTCAGTATAAAGAAAATTCGTAGAACCGACTCTCACTTAGTACATACACAGTGGATTCACCCTATGACACGTCGTGTTATGGATAACAGACTGATGGTGAATTCACGAATTTCTATGACGGAATACAAGCATGGGGTGAACAGACTTATTAACTGAAACAACATTTAGAGGGGTCATGAGTGGCAAATGGTCAAGGAAAGTCGTGACTGACATAATCGTAACGGGAGTTATCCAGTTTCCAGCGCGGCTGAAGGTTTTGCAAAGCCACATGGTCGTTTTGACGTCAGTATTATGGTTAGTCTTCTGTTCGCAAGTCATCAGTACATCCCGATCGCGCACCATGGGATCTAACTGCTTGGTTTCCCCAGCCGTTCCGACAGCAGCGGTCATCAGCGAGATGTTTTCCGTCTATTTTACCGCTTTATTCACCCCACTTTATACCACGCTGTGTTTAGATGCTTCCATACGCGCCTTGAACTTATGGTATCATTTATCTGGCGCAGAAATACATCGGCATATTTCAGTGTACCAGACAAATTCTGAAAGAATTACCAGCCTAAGCAGTGTTTACAGCGGCTCCAAGTTACCCAACAGACAGATAAACATGGACTGGACCAAGGAACCACATGCAAAAATCAAATTTGTGTTCTCCAACAGCTTGTGAATGTTTGGTTTTTGGTCCGTTCGCCTAGCTTGGCAGCTGGATTGCAAAACTTTTCATCACCAGCTAAAGTCACACCGTCAGTGAGCGTTTGAGTGGGTAAATTAATCTTCTTTTGCCTGTACTTATACAATTTTTAAACAGTACCTAATAACTCTAAGTCAAACGATTGGTTCCGAGATGGCTATCATGTAATTTGGTTGGTCATCCTGGAATCAGAGTTGCGTCGTGGCTTCATTCCCTGGTCTGGTTGTGCCCCACTTGTTCAAGTGTAACTACCTATGCTCATCAGCATCGATGCTTGTTGAGAAATAAGTATGTCTCAGCTGTCGATGGCGCTCAAGCTAAGTTAGGTTGCGTGTTTCGTTGTTCGCGACCTAACAAAAGTTCGTAATGTTTGCTAGAAAACCAGTACCATTAACGTGAGCCCACCGGAATAAGATGTAGCCCTCAGAAGAGCATTCCGAAAAGATACTACTTCCCAGTAAAGGATGAAAATGCTCAATCTCTAAATGATTTGTATTATGAGAGTGAAATGCTTCCCGAGCGGTACCTCCGAGCAGGCGTGACCCAATTATTGGGTTTCAAAGTAGGTTTCCATGGCTCTGCTATATCACAATGAAAATTCCAAATTCTGACCACTCATGCGTCTAATCAGTTGCGTACAACAACAAAAACTCTCGTCATAGAAAATGTAGTTCCCCTATGTCACCTATTTTCAGCAATAAGAAGGTCCCATTTCATCACCAGTAAACAAGTAGAAAAACGTTTGGAAACGCCCGCTAAATGATTAACGGACGCGTTGCTAGGGGGCGTTTTGCTTCTGGCACAAAAACCTCGTGAAGTCAAGTAAGAAAGTAACTAGGTTAGTCGAGTTTCAAGGTAGACAAACAATCAGTCAGCGAGATCTTATCCATTTGAAACTACTCTTTGGGGATATTCCTTCCATGCAGTTCGTCGTCCCTATCAGCGACAAATAAAAATTTCTCACTGTGTCTCAAAATGTCTGCTTTCAGAACAATAGAGCATCAGGAGAGGTTTTGGATGACTCTAAATGTTTTAGGTCTTCGATGGAGTAATGCACGTCTATCCTTAACAGACTAAGATAATGGCGAGAAACAGGTCAAATTAGCATTAGCATTACACAACCATAACTAAAACCAGTGAAAGAGTCCCATACAAACTCACTCGCACTGAAGCTGTCCAGTGGAATCAAATATCTTTTCACTAGGCTTCCCTCCAAATGGCTCCTTTATTCCCGATAAATCAACGACGAGTAGACGGCAGAGTTTAGATATTTCCATGGCGTTTTGACGCATGTTTGAATAGGTGCTAGAACCCGACTGGAATTTAAAAAAGGGACTGGCTGTGAATGGGGAACAGATATGCGCATGAAAGTAGTTCCCCCCTTTTCAAGATAGTTATATATGCCCTCACCTCCTTCCAGTCAGCTGTGGGCAAATTTTCATACGCACTGCTGACATTATGGCTTGTCAACGTCTTCCTGGCGCCACTTGTGACCTGAAAGTCATTCGGATTAATTTCCGTCTGGTTCCCTAAGTTGTTTGTGCCTATCATGTTGAACTTTCCCATCGAGGTTCGCCCATTTCGAGTACGGAAGACACTGGCACGATATTCCTCCAGCAACTGGGGTGATATGTCCGTGATTGCTTCAATTATCTGGAAGGGGTCTGGCTGCTGGCCGACTGCAAAAACTCGACTAAACTATAAAAAGGAAAGGTAAACGCCATTTAAAAATAGAGCGCATCGTGGTCAAGGAGTTGCTCGGGGTTCCAAAACTGGAGGTGAAAGAATAAAGACATAAACGGTTAGCACGGTGTGCCAAGCACAATGAGGTAGCCGACTCGAACTGAAGACCTAGTAAAACAATCAGCTGACAGACAGCATAACACAATATAGATGTGCCCGAAACATAAATTTTCAGTGGTGTTACCGCGTGAATACCTCCACGAAACGTCCGACATGCGGTCGTAAAGCAAGACATTTCAAAACCCTGTGTAGGAGACAGTCAAACAAAACCAAGTGCTTACAAGTCGACAACTATTGCTTCCTCCTATTATAACGGAATAACACATCACACATTCAAGGCAAAGAAGTAGGACACCGAAAAGACATACCTTCCTCCGAAATAAATCGACCAGCAATTTTTGTAGGGCCGCCTTCAAGTTCGGCGTATTAGAAAGCGACGCCTTAGACCACGGTTTTCCACAGGTTTCAAAAGAGCATCCGCAGGTAGTTCTTCCATAGAAAGATTCCACCGTTGGGGAAGGAAACACGCCCGATGGAATAATATATGAAGAAGATGCTTCCCAAACCAATTTCGATGGGCAGCACTTTCTGCGGGTTACTACATCTTGCGGTAAATCGGCGTTTATTTTGATCCGTTTACTGCAGATGTGTGGAGTATGTTCCACAGCCACTCTTTTCCCGAAGGATTTCTGCGGCGAGGCAAAATAGAAAGTAACATTTATGATTTCGATCGTGAGCGCATTCTAGCTAAACTTCATAAGCACTGGAGGTGCATGAGTTTGATTTTTATGGACTGATTAACCAGTCGAGCTGAATCGGTCGATACGGATAGATGAGTCTATTCACATCTATTCACGAAAAAAGTCAGTCGCACATGGGTTCAAATGTGTAGATGCACAAAACTGAAAATTGATTTTGCTCACATATTCCCCTCCTCTTAACGAAAGAGTCTCGTCTGAATTGGCAAACAGTTCAGGCAAAACTGATTAACTACAAAGTGATATTAACACACTGTCACACTGACCCAAGATAATCGCGAATATCGTGTAAATAGTATGAAACATCTTCCTTAGAAGACTGGATTAGTGGTTTTTTTCCGCAACATCGCCTGCAGACTGGATTAGTGTTTCTGGTTTCGAGCATTGCTAACAATTTTACGCTAATTTAACCTTTCTCGAATTAGCCGTGATACCGTGGCTCTATCCTTATTCAAGCTGAACAGCAGATAAGATGGGAACTAACTTGGCGCAGCTTGACTAAGTTCAACCTGTCGACAGCAGAGTCAACACCGCCTGTAATTATAGCCTAAAAAATGTTCGAAATGAAACAAACCGATTAGAGGAAAAAGACGCGAAATACTTTCAGTATGGCACACATTTTATTAAGTGTATCACTATACGCCCATGTTGTCAGGTTGTGACTGAAAAAGTACACCATTCATGAGCAGAGATTCGTAGTAGATGCGCGATGAATTACATCACATTCCTGTAAACAGTTCTTGGAGTTCGATCAGGTTCAATCAGATGCCTGGAGGTAGCTAAAAGGTTGTTACTGACAGACACATTACTTGAGAACCGGACACAGCTCTCGGTGGATGAACTAGTTGAGGGCATAGGGATGTGTTTGAATCTCGATCAGTTTGTTTCTGCAACTAGTTGAGGGCATAAGGATGTGCTTGAATCTCGATCAGTTTGTTTCTGACAACATTGTTTACTCAAAATTTCCCCACTTTGAGCTAATATTTATATGCAAGAGATCGAACAGATAGCGTTGGTCGGATATCAATATCCACCGAACGTTTTTTGGCGTTATGTTGACGACACTGTTGTAATCAAACGAGATAACGTGAACAGCTTCCACGACTACCTCAATAGTTTAAATCCACACATCAAGTTTAGCATGGAGATAGAATCCACCTCGGGCACATTACCCTTCCTTGACTAACATAACAGTGGTGTGAAGTTAAAAACTACGATCTACCAAAAACCAACAGACGCTGGAACCGTCTTAAACTACTCATCGGCACACCCAAAGTCCGTGTACGCCAGTTCTGTCTCATCGATGTCTCGTCGAGTCAGAGCGCTGGGCACAGAAGAGAACGGCAGCTCAAATCGAGATTGCCAACAGACTCCTGGAAATAGAATGTCCTGTGAGTTTGATTAGGCGTCAACTGAGAAATATATTGGCTCTGGTATCTAAACCCAGTAAATAATGGATTGGCACGGCAATCATTCCACATTAAGCAGGAGCATCGGAGGTTATTCGAAGACTGCCGAACTTAGCCAACATTAGGGTAGTTTTCCAGAAGGAAAAGACGCTACGCTCAGTTTTGGTGCAATTGAAAGACTTCCTCCCGATTGTAAAGACTAGGGACTGTGTATAAAATTAACTGCAACGATTGCACTACAGTTCACATAGAACAAACTGCCAGGGGATTGTAACCAGAATCGGTGAGCGTAAAAGGAGGATAAACAGGCCAACAAGAAATGCGGGAGGACACCAAACGCTGGTCAAAGACTCAGCGATGGCGGTACATGCCTTAGACACGGGACACAGAATAGGTCTGAAGAATGTAGAAGTTTTAAGTTGGGGACTGCAATTCACACCACAGCGGCTGACAGCCGAGGCGGTGGAAATCACCAAGCATCACAACGTGAACAGAATCGAAGGTGTAGAAGTGGCTAGCGTGTGGAAAGCGGTCTTAGATAAGCCGAGTTGACACGTGACTGTGTGTGGTTCAGTTCAAAAACAGGGGGTTAGAAATCCCAAGCCGACCAAAGTTCACAGAATCCCTCTTACACAACTATCGTAGCACTAGCTCATCCACACAGACGGACGGAATGTGCAAACGACGTTCAAGAGGGATCATTACGTGAACCGAACAGAACCAGAAGAACTAGACTTTAGGCTGGACCCAAATCCATGTACGTTTCCCCATCGGCCTAACGTTTGGACATCCACCCTAACACACAAAATCCCTCGGTCGACACCTAACAGAGATCTAGCTTGACTTAGCTGATTGGTTCTCCTTCCGCCCTAAATCTCGACCAACCTCGTAACCTAGTCACTTGGCCTGATTAAGCAATAAAACTACCGATTGTTACTAAACTTCCGAAAACGAGTTTTTTGGGTTTTTATGAGGTACTTCTATCAGACTTCCGACGTCTTAACAAGAATTTCGAAGTGTCCCGATAGACCTGTAAATGTAGTCCAGTGCGGATTTGACGCATCTCAAAGAATGCCCAAACTCTGGCATAAAACCGAAACGTTGCACATAGCTCGCCAAGAAATTTTATATTCACATCGGGTCATCATTAGATTTTTAGCGGGACACAATGATCCAATCATGTTTTCGTAAGAATTGTATCGGCATATATTTTGAACATATCAAGACGTACCGCCAGCAAGATGGTCAGAATACACTCTCAATTGCTAGTCAGATAAGGTCACGGAGATAGTGTCTTAACAGATTGCTTATAAGACTGAATAACACCAGCGAAAAAGATAAGGTTTGCAAAATAGTGTCGTTGCTTTTATCTGCACACATTTCACATGTGAAGCACAAGCGAATGTACAATGTGAAATTTGAAACACAACCTTAGTAGTTGAGATGAGAGAGGCTAGACTTGGTGGTCGCGGTTGTCTTCAGTCGCGGCAATCCCATTTGTGAACATAATTGTTTCACTGGTGTACCATCATCCACGAATCTAGTGAAACCTAATGGTGACGAGGCTTTATTGCACTCCTTAAAAAAGGCATTCTTACTTCTTACCATGAATGGTTTTATTCATGGCATCAATCATCCTCGTCGAGCTAATTTCGCATGACGCAAAAATGTGGCGACAACTGCCGCAGTCATGATAGTTTTCCACTATGTTCACTATTATTCATTATAGTGAACATGGTGGAAAATCGTTATGACTGCCGACCTCTGCCTCTCGACTTCCCCTGCCTAGGCTTGGGCAACCTGACAGTATCCTAGCCCTCGTGCTTTCATCTGGTGGCACGGCAGTTAGGCACCGAAAGGGTGTTGCAGCTAAACGATTATTATTATTATTCATTACATAACGCAGTGAATCAACTGATTCTGCTCAGTTCCCTACCTCGGACGAGCACAAGGTGGTAACAGACCACCAGTAGCCACCTCAGTCAGCGATCGCACTTGGTTCACATAGAACGGTTGCTGCATTCCAAAACAGAGACCCATTTTTGCAAGCCAGGAAATTCGAATTACGGAGCCCGTCTAGACCATACAAGAAGAAACCGAACCATGGTCTGGAAGGATATCGGTTCCGTTGTCAATACGAAATAGAAATAAAAGCATTGAGATCCTCTGATCGGTTTGAGCATGGCAGTAAAATCAGACAGGTTTCGAGATGAAGTCCATTCCTGCTCTCTGTCCTGCCGCAAGAGACACAGAATACAGTGCAAACCGCAGCGTCTATATAAGTCTAAAACAACCAGACCAACCAGTAAATCCAAGGCATTTTTCGAGTGATCCTTATGTCTCTATAAGTGCTTGGAACACTGCTTAAGTCTTTTGACACTCCCCAGCACGACAGTCATCCATCTGTAAATTGAAGCAAGATAACAAACCTCCAATTTCGGACGTCTTGGTCGCCGGAAAAATCAACGGCCTTTTGCCTCGGTCCGTATATTGGAAACCTACGTGGACTGGATAGTATCTGAATTTTACTGCTTTCTATCAGTTACGGTACAAATGTGAAATAGTGCTTACTATTGTCCATACGGCTAGGCGGATTTGCACCTTGGATACAGTCGTCGAGGAAATCAGAATGCTCAAAGATGCACTGCCTCATCGAAAAGCACCCCACTCTGAGTGATGAACCGAAAGTGGCATCCACAGTACCGAAACACAACATTTATGTCGATGTTCCTTACAATGGTGATCATGCAACTGGCCTATCTAAACGGACACCAAATGATTCCCTGCACCGCACTTGCAATACAGCATAGTTGTGTTGGAAATCAGATTCATGGGTTATACCAGCGCAGACAGTCAGAATACCGACATCCATTTTATCTACGACCCATTCCATTTAACAGCCATCTGTAGGTTTGGTGATATACATGGGTGGAGCTCACAGAAGGCATGAGAATCGAGCAAAAGGGCACGTGCCCGAAAAAACTCCGAACGACGTCAGCAAACTCTAAAGCAACTCTGAACGAATCCAGGTTCAGCAAACTTATCGTCAGGCACCTAATCGATACAGGGCATATTTGAACTCATTTTATCTCTGCGGGTCTTAACATCAAACATTCAGCCAGAGAGACTGCAGTTCCTTGGGGCCAAGATAAATAATCATTAGAGAGCGAAACGACTGCCCCAACCATGAAAAAATCTTGCACTTTTAGGTACCTCATAAATGAGCCACTGGAAATATACAGCCGGATATGTGCAGCTACGGGAAAGGCAGCGGGCGGCTTGCGCCTCTATATAAGCGTATGACTGAGAAAGAACTTCCGTGCGCTGACTCTGTAGGAGGTTGTCGTGTGAGTGGATAATGGGAGGCAATAGTTGAAATGGATGCTATTGGACAGACTGACAATCAGTTTGAAGAAAAGCTGTGATGCAACGACGGAGAAATCACGGAACCTCGATATGACAACCACGAGTCATCGGTTGAATTCAGTTCTACAGCTACAGACATTTCACAAGTATATTTTGGTCTACACAGCATTCAGAGCGTACTTTATCTCTACAAAAGATTACCTCAGGCTAAGATACCTTCTGATAAATCATGATGGGCGGAACAGCAAGCCAAGGTTAAGTGCAAGGGCTGTGAAGTCAAAACACCTACAGATTTGTGTGCCGTACGCTTCTCTTCACAATTCATTTTCCATTTCAAGGTTAACTCCTCGACTTATATAACCTGGCGTTCCATGGAATATAGATTGATCAGTTTATTTTGATGACTAACACGCAGTACTTACCCCAAAGGTTTACCGTGCAGAATAGCTCAATTTGAGGGCATCGGCATCATTGTCAGGCCATCAGAGGAATTCTCGTTAGCTAATAACTTTGTAGTCCATGTCACATTCCTTGGCGAAACTATGATCTTCATCCTCGAGTCCCAGTTTAGCATGTGGTGCCTTTCATTCTTCAAAGGTACAAAAGATCTACTCGGTTACACTGAATGTCTTTCCTTACCAGTGAGCCACCCTTGTTGCTTAACTTGCCTGACTGAAACGTGGTACCGTTTCTGCGACTGAGTTCACATAGAATTCAATAAATCGTACACTGCGACTGCCCTTGCTGTACATGGGTATTAACGCACTTCACAAAGGGTACAAAGGGCACGAGTGAAATACTTGGCCCACATACCGATGGCGAAAAGTCTGGACTAATTTTCACTCCATACAATCGCCTGACAAGCACAAACCTATAAATTCTTCACAATCAGAACTTGGAAGAATTTCGCTACGTAGCCGGTATGTATATGCGCATGAAATCGCAAAAATATGACGGCGTCGCTAACGGGCTGATGAATAACACATTTTTAACATGACTTTTGGGCAAACTATACCGCGCTGGACAAAAACGTTGAACAGCAGAGATGAGTCAGGTGATACAGACTAACCCAGAGACATGGTTCGCTTAGCATGCGGAATTTGGGAAAAGCCACGAACAATCACGACCGACTAAAAGACTTTAACGGAAACTTGGACTACCTGTAACGCAGCAATACTCATAATGTTTTCCACAGCCTAGCATTTCCGTTTGCTCCAGGAGTCCAGACCTAGGCACATCCGCGTGGTTTTCTCACCAATACGAAAAATGACACCTCATAGCAATGGTTGCATAAAAATGCGTTAGAATCACTTTTTGTGACTTCACATATCACGTTGTTTAATTCCCTGGCAGTTAGTATAAATCCGGCTATATTCGGCTTTCTCTAGTCTAGAAGGTTAGTCAGGAAAACCAAAGGAAACATCTGTCAAAGCTAAATTAGATGGAGTAATATTGACCGTGGTAACGTCAGATACCGCATATTCGATTTGGTCAACACATCTGTTATGTACGGAATGCCTAGTTGTATCGAGATACCTGACAATTTGATTCGCTAACTGATCCAGCACCACAGACGTTGCAGGTGGTAGCTAGTGGTCTTGTTGCTACGTTATCTCAACCGATTCAAGGCACTAAATAATAGTTCACAGCACTTGATCAGTTTGGCAGGAGTTACACCATCATCATCATCATCATCATCATCATCATCATCATCATCATCATCATCGTCATCATTGCCGTCACCACTGACAGGAATACACTAGTAGTACATACTGATGCTTAAATGACATACAGCCATGAAGGAATAAAACACTAGTAAAGAGTGAAAAGAAAAGGTGAGGGTAAGGCATTAGAGGGGAAAAGTTCTATGCCGTTAGGGAAAACTATTAAGGATGGGGTGCCTATATCTTTTGACAGCACTAAAATAAATGTATCTGTGCATCATGTCAGAGGGAGATACCACCAGCAGGATCGATCCAGCTTCCTTTTCGAACTTCACCCGACCTAAGCCCCTCGAGCAAAATTTAGCTGGGCAGTCCGGCTAGTAAATGACAGCATGTGCGTAACTAGAATCTGCTGCGTGCAATTTCCCGCAGGGTTTCCAACCACATACAGGCAGGGTCACGTGGGCCCCAGCCAAGAAATTACGATGACCCCATAACACACCCTGACAGTGGCCGCTTTCAGTTCACGTTGTCATGCCATGGCCTGCCCTCGTGAACCTTTCGCCAAGGTTCACCAGAAATTGCACGACAAGCTTTGAAGGACTGTTTAAGTAAGTTACTCACTCCATGTTCCACCTTCTGTTTCGTGGATGAAACGACAGATTTCACTGTACATAAGATTCTCCGCTAGGCCCTACGACTGCGGATGTCTCGGGGAAACAAGCAAATGACGGCATTCAACACTTCCTAATCAGCCCATCACTCTTGCAGCAATGAAATGAGCAACCATTAAATGTGGTAGTCACCTTCGACCGGACATTTTTTGTAAAAAACGGGTTGTGAACTTTTTACACGCCTAGCCACAAATAATAAGGATCAATGAATACTTTGCTCAAAAGGGTCCACAGTGCTCGGCACGAATTCTATCCAACACCTTAAACTACATTGGCCAAGGGCGTGATTTCAAAGGTTCAGCATGCTGTTTATGTAAGCGTTGTTTACACTTTGGAATTCCGTTTAGTGACGCTTTCTTTTTTCTGTTAAAATCAAATGAAGTGTAGTGATAAATCCATTTTTTCAACACCAAGGACAGCAGGTTTAAACGATGGTGTGAAAATGCGCGGTCAGCCGAACATAATTAAATGTTAAACGCGACTTTTAACTTCTGTTATCTAGAATAAAATTATGAAAAAACCTGCTTCACGGTGACAGTCCCAAGAGGATGCATTTGATCCGAAGCATAGACTTGTGTCCAAAATTATGTGATAAGGATTCAAGGGAAGAGGGTAGACGAGTGAACGGTCGAGTGTGGAACTTCAGTAGGCTGTTTATGTAGATGAACACAGTTCAAATGAAGAATACGCTGCCAAATCTACACATGATTTTGTGACTATAAGAATGTAAGACGACGCACAGCATTAGCTTGTTTCTGCTGAAGACTAAAGGAGTGACTTCAATGGGTGGTTGATGAACCGCAGGGCTTTGAGGTCAAATACAATCCTAAGTTTTGCACCATCCAAGTACTGATGCAAGCAGTCAGGGTTGCATCCATGTATGACTTTTTCCAGCGGCATTTAGCTTCTGGGAATACATACAACGGATAACCAACCAAAGCCAACCAACGCCGATTGGAAACACACCCTTATCGAGGACCAAATGACTAACCCGGAGAAATAATCCTAAAAATGGTCCGTTTTTAGGAACTTTAGGCATGGGACAAAGTGAAATTCAGTGCCAGAGTAGATACTAAGTTATGGTGAGGAAACTCCCAAAAACAGTACCTTTCAAAGTTTTGTAAAAAGCACGAAAGGTACTACAGGGAATCGCTTATGGAGATGAACTGCAAAATATTTTCCGTTTCTTGTCCTTGGCGAGATCGCTCTTATCTGAAATTGTGCTTGTCAATTAAATACCCAGGGCATTTCAGGTTATGTTGCCAGAAGTATAATTTAATGAAATATTACTGATAATAAGGCGACAGAAACGGGCTAGCAAACCTCGAAGCTTGTTAGCATGGAGTACTTTTGTTCCTTCGTCAATAATCATCATCATCTTGATGGGCTTAAACTCCGCTTGATCTTTCAATAATATAATTAAGGACTGACTGAAGAATCGCTTGTAAGAACCGTAAAATATGCACTTGGTGGGGGGTATATCCTCTGATAAGTAGCTTTTTTGCAAAAGTGATTTGATTGATAAATGTTGAACCTGATGAGGCTAACTTATCGGATGTAATAATTTGAACTTTCTAGGTAAGAGGTAAAGTTACATAAGTAACCGGTATAGTGTTTTGATCCCATTGTCGGGCCACTGGGGCAGATGATAGCATTGATATGTTGATATAATATATTGATAGTATTATATCGATATATTGTTACTGCGGTATACTGGTATAAATTTTGATAATGAGATTTGATAGAGATAATGATAGTGATACTGACTGTATATTGCTAGTTACTTTGACGGTATTTTGTCTGGGAGTATACTACTACTGATGTATGCCCCGACAAAGGGGTTTGGATCAGATAATATAACCAGTTTTAGACAATGGTTTGCTAACATTTTGTAACACCATGCACAGCGCGATCCGATTTGTCTGAAAGCGTCATCATTGACTACGCTCTTCGACCTTCAAGTCAGATTCGCCTGTGTGTGATAACTAACGGATGGATTGTTTTGCTGGAGCACTTGGGCCCATAACATCATCTTGAAAAAGGTCACCAACTGAAATCTAGCCTGATAAATTACCAGATGGGTGTTTTGTGCAGCATACGGACGCAGGATCTTAGCAGGATCGGCCTTGTGGGTCAGCAGTATACTCACAGGTCCACCTGATATACGTAACCTACCGAAACACAGGTAATTTTGTTCCATTTTCCAATGATTATTCCCGCGACATTGTCATCTTACGAATGATAACATCATTAAACTTACGTTTAGTTTCCACTGCCACCAAGGTGGCATGGTAATTGGTGTCTCCTGGTAACGCTTACATGGTGCTATACTGAGGAATGTGAAACCTGAACGTAAAGGAGTTGACGGGTAACGCCGGTACCTAGATGACGAGCAAGTATTTGGCGCCAGTGCCTACCATTATGCCATTATGTTTAAGTCGGTTGGTGGCTTGCCACAATCCTCTACGTTTGCCCGTCGATCTTATTCACTCGGGTTTATATCGGCGCTAAGGACTTGCGTGCGGCATTACATTCGGCTCCGCACAAACCGTCTATGATTTCTTCCTATATATTTAGATTCCAAATAGCCAATTACCTTTAGATTCATTTGCCGATAAAGTGCGTATTCCGATGTAGCCCGTACCGTAAGTGAGCTGAACTTTCGACACTACTTCAATATACACAAGTAGCCAGAAGTTTCGGAAAGAAATGTCAAAACCATAAACTCTGGATTGGTGAACTTCTTTACAACACAATGTTGTGGCACTACTACACTTGATGGAATAAGCAGTAACAGTAATGAACTAATGTGATGGACCTGTGTAATATGACATACACAGGTAGGCATTCTCCAAAAGTTGAGAATTTCGTGTTCACTGAGAACGCCTACTCCTATTCCAAGCAAGCAGCAGAATAGAGTAAAAGAGAAAAAGCTAGTTCACACCATGACCGAATTTTAACTGTACGGTACCAGAAAACAAGTTATCCTATTTTACATGTGCGGCCATAGAAAATGCACCAAATAACACCATTCCATAAATAATTTGTTCTCATCTCCATTGAAATCCATACATTTCGTTTTTGAGCCCATGCAAACTTAGTCTACATGGATTCCGTTAGGGTTGCTAAAACTCAAACTTTCCTTTTATGACTCAATAAGCCCAGGACAATTTGCACTGTTAGCAAGCATGCGATTTTAAGCAGGGATTTTCTTGAAATACGAGGAAAAACTTGGTAAAAAATTACACTGAAGCCAAGAAACTCTCCTTGACAGCGGAAATTCAAAAGTGAGAGCACTTGATGGGCGAACTAACCAGTGTGAAACAGTGAGTTATCTGAGAGCAACGGGTGGGAAGCATAAGACTGTTTTCAAAATGGAACGTTACCAGTCGCTGGAATTAATGATTCTGCCGGTTTCACCATGGAATTGCTAAGGTCATATTACTGCAGTCCCTTTTGAAAACGGAAAAGAACTATCATGCTTCAAAGGATTGAGATGACTCGCTTAACAAGGGTAAGCACATCAATCACAAAATATACTAATCCTATGAGGCAAACTTACGGAACTGGCTGAGCACGATCGATCATTCCGAAAGAAGTGAATGTGAAACCGACTACCAAGTTTTTGTATTAACCTGAAATGATGAAAAGTGCACTGCGAGAAGCTGGAAATAAAAAAAACTTTTAGTAAGTTTTACTAAAATTGTATGACCAACAAGCCGGAATAACTTAGAACCGATGGGAAAAGAGAAAATTATCTTCAAAATCACGCTACATGGGGACCGAAAAACACGAAAAAATGAGCTTCCGTGGCCTCCAGGGAATGAGCGGTACAAAAAATTCGGTAGATTGAGTGTGATGGTTTCCTATACTACCCGTAAGCAACGCAAACTCCAACCAGATATAACAGAACATAGGAACGAATGCGGCGCTGCCGATGCGATTGTTCAATTAAAATGAGGGGGTATAGACTGACAGTTGGCATACCACTGATGATGGGAAAGCATGGATAGTGCTTTCAGCGACAAAACAAAAGTGCACACAGTACACACAAAATGCTGTCCAGAAAACAGAGTAGAACTCGCAACGGGTACCAACATACCTAAAACGAAAAGACGTTCAGTTCAAAGAATGGTACTACTCAGCAAACGCATACGATCGAAACGCAACGAAGATGGCAGTGCTAAAACTACTGGGCTAATGTAGTTGGACTAGTAACGTGAATACATATCTATTGCACATACGCGACGGTAAGCAAGGATGCAACCATAACGTGGTCAGGAACTGACACACACTCCTATCAAATTTGTCACATAAAAGGTAACCTAACAGACTAGGGTGTTTAATAAGTTTCCGCCAGAAGCATTTCATTTGATTGTTTAGCAACTACAGCAAACTGCTTGCACGAAACTTGTGGCAAAAGTTGAGGTCGCTTCCGGTGCTGTCCACTTTACTTCTGCAGTCTTTGTAAGTGCTTCAAACTTAGCTGGTTTGCAGTGACACCAACTGCTTGTCGTTTCTACAGTCGTGTTTGCAACTAATATGCTTCTTGTATGAAAAAGTTTCATCACGTTCCACGTTTTTATGAAGAAAAAATCAACTTGTAAAGGCTGGAAAACCTAATGCAAAATAAGTCGATTGGTGATTTGTCTCGCATCGCACCAGATATGTTCGCCTCTGTACCAGCCGTTACTCACTAAGGATTATTACGTCTGTCCGTACTTCCCTGAAGACATCCCTCTCGATTGCAACTCTGTGTACTAATGAACAGATGCTGGCTCTTCCGGGATCCGGATAGGTGCCGTAGTTTACAGACCCATTGCCTTAACAGTCCAGATAGACTTTGAGAAGTGAAATGACAAAATCATAACATCAAGTGCTCTTAAAAACCATTCATTTAATTAAGTAAGTAGGTGAGTAAGTAAACAAGCCTGTAAGTCGGTGGCCAACCGGAGAGTTTGGTGCATATTTTACAGTCCTGCTGGATCACGCATGATGCCAGATGTGCTCGTCATAATCGGGTTGTAAGGGAACTTGCAAAACGCCTCCGTCGCTTGGGATACGCCGTCTTCGATGAGTTAAGAGCACCTATTTCGACGTCCTTCATCAAGCCTGACCTGATCGCCGTTCGGGAGCGCTGAGCAACTGTAATAGACGTCAGCGTAGTCTCGGATGGGCGCGGAGTGACCGTGTGGAATGAGAAGAATCAGAAGTATGGTGCTGATGAATATTCCCCCGTCATAATCTCAGCCCTAAGTGCAATTGGTTGTGATGTGGACTTTTTGGTCCACCAACCAATGATCATCTCTTATCGAGGGACCCGCTTTCCTCAGTCCGCCAAGGCTGTTATTGGACTCAGACTTCCTAAGGTCACAGTCAGTGACTTGTATTTGCTCGCCTTTGTGAGCTCTCTGCGTACGTACGACACTTTTGTGCGTGGCACATGGCGCTGAGTGTACATTCTTGCCACTGAATCTCACACTAGACCTAGTATGACGGACACTTTGTGCCTGATGTGCGAGTCTTGACTGCGCTAGCGCTTACCGCGTCTTGAAGAGCATTCAGAATTGTTTGTCCTTTCTTCGGTTGTTGGCCTTTACACGCGTGTTTCCATACCAAAATTTTTACGTACGTTGGGATTCATCTTATCTGACTGGAAGTGTCGGTGGCATGACTTCGAATAAGACGGTTCTTTCTTTTATCTCATATTCTCCTGTAACCCTTTCGCATCCATCGCTTGCATTCACTTTTTGTCTGTGACCATGCTCTTCAAAAATAAACGATAATAAAGAAAGTATCTAATACACAAAAGTACAAACAATGATGCGGGTGGCACAGAATCCATCATCGATGGTTTCTGGCTGAAGGACACATAGTAGACGAGACAATTCTATCCGCAGGTACACATAGGAACTCCGGCGTATCCGTTTCAGGGTAACCCCATAGGAAAGGCATGACACAGGGGGTTTCGTCGCACAACATCGCGAAACAACTAGCTACGATTCTCCCCCGCTATGTAAATCTCCTCTGACAGCAATGAGGGCCACAGAGGGCCGTCATTTCATCCGTCTACATAAGCTGATAGCAGCATTATGGAGATCGCGGTGAGCCACATATCCAAAAATGCATCCGACAGAATAAAAAGACGTTATAATGAATGCTAACAGGATTAGCTGTCATAATACTCAAGCATGAGAATCGACACAAAACGTAAGCAACAAAACTATTCTCATTGTGGGCTACGTACAGGCTATGCCTCAAAGTTCACTGGTTATCGAGTGCGCAGGAGAAATGGATCAACGTGCAAAGCACGAACATTAATCGTGGAGAGATTCAGATGTAACTCTATCAAATCACTCGCTGTCCGACGATAGCTCAGCTGGTAGAGCGGAGGACTGTAGTGCACAACAGATATCCTTAGGTCGGTGGTTCAAATCCGCCTCGTCGGATAAGGTTTTACGCGTAACCCTTCATTTGATGTGCTGGATAGGAAGCAGTTGACGGATCTACGTGCGTCTATAAGTCTCCTCATAGTTTGTACGTAATAGTCTTCTTCCAGCGATAACAGGAAACCAAGCGCGAAGATCGAATCGCCATCCTACGCCAAATCATAGTAGTACTATGGAGATCGCGGTGAGTCACATATCCAAAAATGCATGATCCGACGCGTAAATACCAATTAGGATGAACTGAAAACATCGGTACCACGTCTGTCCATCAGTGTCAAACCTCAATCATCGGTTGAGTCCACAATGGAATTGGAGTGTTAGTGATGCAGCTGATATGACATTCATGGTCTCACGACAGTAGGTACTAAATCGCTAGTTTTCTGTGGTGAAACAAACCTGATTCAGTTAGCAAATACCGGGTACCGAAATGAGGGGGCCTTATGAGAACAGACTCAGTGGAAACGTCCCCTGCTCTGGATCATCGGCGCTTCAGACGTTTGGCTCAGGAGGGCGCTGTGAAAAATGGTGGTCGACTGACCAACTTCGCAGCCCTCAATCTACTCGTGATATTCAACAGACGTTTCCAGTACCCGAGAAGGCGTCCATTCAGTTGGCTCTCCAGTGGCCGTTGCATTGCATCATATAGGATGCACCTAGAAGATGCTCGATGGGTATCATTTGTCGAGGACTGTGCGTCCCCGTTGAGCAGAAACTGGCAACAAATGCTGATCAGACCATGCCACTGTACCCGCCGTGTCTTGCCACTCGAAACAAACTAGGACTTGCGAAACCAATCTAGGTTAGCTGCCCTGAAGTGCCCGAGAGTCCCTTTCAACCGTTGGTTGAGATCACCTAATCGAGTTTAAGTAATCTCCGTTGAAGAGTCCTGTCCCCATCTACCAACATCCTTACAACGGCCAACGCATCGATTTCCATCAAACTGTCGACGAGTGAGACCCCCGAAGAGGTCAGCTCAGCTTACTTTGGAGGGATCCGTTTAGGCTCTAAAAGACGACCAAGTGAACTAGCCTTACTGACATCTAGTAATGCTCCTCTGCGGATACCTATCTGATGGTGTGTTGGTGTATACAGTGTATATAAGTTGAGCTTCAGTGTAACTGACCACAAAAACGATTCTCACTGAAGGCTGTGATCATACCGGGCTCCAAAGTTTACTGGCTATCAAATGCGCCGGAGAAGCGGATCGAAGTGCAAAGCACGAACATTAATCGTGGAGAGATTCAGATGTAACTCTATCAAATCACTCGCTGTCCGACGATAGCTCAGCTGGTAAAGCGGAGGACTGTAGTGAATGACAGATATCCTCAGGTCGGTGGTTCAAATCCGCCTCGTCGGACCAATTTTCAATCTTTTTTGCCTTTTTAAATGCCGATTTGTATATGCCCGAAGATTTTTGTTTATCGAAAGTAGCACTTGACACGTATGATGATGTCTCCCGAGTGATCCCACTGCTTCGATCGCCCGACATTTAATGCAACTCCAGTCACCTTCTCACCCTCACACAGTCTCTGAATTGGTCACGACAGCCCAGCAATTTTTTATATCTGCCTTGAAATAATGCGTTTACACCACCTTACTCTTAGGTGGTCTGCTATCTTGCAGTGATCATTTCCCCGAGGCGACCCGTTCTGATCAGTCCCATTTTTTTTACATTTGTGGTGGCAAAGATCTCCGAAATTCTACAGAATTAGGAATTAAACCTTAACACTGCACTTTCGTCCATTAAATTGTTCAGGAGCGCTCGTTGATAATGGCATCTGTTGTGTCCTCTCTGGTGGAACGACCATTCTCCACCGGTTTGCACAGGATTTTCTTGTAATATAAAATTGGTTGAACAGGTTTTACCTCCAATTTTGTGTTCTATATGATGCTTGTGACAAACGTTATAAGTTGTTCATCCAATCGCCGATATTATCAGATTTTTTCTTTCGCCGTCAATGCTTTCCACCCTTTCATACTGCATGTGGAATGTTTTCTAGGTGTGCAGTATATATTCACCGTATGCACAATACATTCCTCAAGCTTCAGTTTTCGGGTTGCTCCTAACCACCTCAGATAAAATAAATCATATATATTGAATGGAAGTAATTTTGTGACCCGCTCATATGAGTGGTTTACTACCATTTAGTTTACTAGCGCTACGTGACAGTGGAGCAGAAAATGCACAAAACACTCTGGTTACTATTTGGAGTTGTTATCCCCTCTCTGCATATTTATGGTCGGGTACCACTAAGAACTTCGCACCAGATTTTTCACAAGTATACTCTCTCACTGAATCGACGGGGCTTCTGGTTATATGGGAATATTTCGAATGTATACCAATCCTGTAGAGGCACAATCATATCGTACTGTGCCGCAACCTATGCTACTGTGCCGGACCGGGTCTCTAAATGGGCCGGTTAAACTTATTTTGAAACACTGCTTTTTGGCTTTCTCACTCAACCAAGTGAGCAAACCTTACATACACTTGATAGTGCCTCTCCACGTTTACCTATCCAGCAGTGTAAAAGAGCCTTATATTAGAAGTTTACAAGCTAAGGTTCAATGCGAATAACCACAACAACAACTCTCGCAGTAGGCTATGCCCAGATCCATCTTCAAATTTTACTGAATGTCGAATGTGATGGAGAAACGAACCAGAGTGCAAACATCAATCATGGAGAGATTCAGATGTGACTATCAAATCACTCGCTGTCCGACGATAGCTCAGCTGGTAGAGCGGAGGACTGTAGTGCACAACAGATATCCTTAGGTCGGTGGTTCAAATCCGCCTCGTCGGATCAATTTTCTATTTTTTTGCCTTTTCAAATGCCGATTTGTATATGCCTAAAGATTGTTGTTTATCGAACGTGGCACTTGACACATATGATGAGAATTTAGGCTTTGTGCGATCCCATACAACCGGATGACCCACGTTAGATCAGTTTGATTGGGCGCAAACTTCGGGTATTTTAGTGTGTACACAATGTAGTGCCCTATAATGGTCTCAGCAGAACGTAATGTTATCATCTAAACAAGGGTTATTTAGATGACGTTCGATTAATCCTAATTATTCCATTCCAAAGCGTTCGTTCCGATCATTGTTTGAAGTAGTCAGGACAGCTCAACAACTTCTTACGTTTACCTTGAAATGATGGGTCCACAGCACGTCACTCATAATTCTGCGTTCCTGCACAGATCACTTCTCCAAAGCGACCAATTTTGATCAGTCCCATGTGTTTCGACATTTATGGTGGCCACAGCGTACAATATACGCTCTCAGTAATTTTCAAGTTAATCTTGATGAAGTGAAACTTGATTCAGTTAGCGAATACGGGTACTGAAACGGAGGGGTGTTTTGGCAACGGACGCAAGGAGAATGACGGTTTCTCAGGGTTCTGGTTCACGTAACCTGAAAAGTTGCCATAAAAGGTGCTTATGTTGCTGTTTGATTTGGAAAAAAATTTTTAAAGAGTAAGTCAGCAGGTTGCGGTGTAATTCTCCCAGACTACTAGTCCTTTTTGAGACAGAAGACAGACAGCCTCCAAGGATTTACTCCTCAAAATTATTGTTGCTGCCTCATGCATTTTTGCATATGCATTCTTGGATATGTGACTCACCGCGATCTCCATAGTACTACTATGATTTGGCGTAGGATGGCGATTCGATCTCTTCGCGCTTGGTTTCCTGTTATCGCTGGAAGAAGACTATTACGTACAAACTATGAGGAGACTTATAGACGCACGTAGATCCGTCAACTGCTTCCTATCCAGCACATCAAATGAAGGGTTACGCGTAAAACCTTATCCGACGAGGCGGATTTGAACCACCGACCTAAGGATATCTGTTGTGCACTACAGTCCTCCGCTCTACCAGCTGAGCTATCGTCGGACACGAGTGATTTGATAGAGTTACATCTGAATCTCCCCAGATTAATGTTTGTGCTTTGCACGTTGATCCATTTCCTGCGCACTCGATAACCAGTGAACTTTGAGGCATAGCCTGTACGTAGCCCACAATGAGAATAGTTTTGTTGCTTACGTTTTGTGTCGATTCTCATGCTTGAGTATTATGACAGCTAATCTTGTTAGCATTCATTATAACGTCTCTTTATTCTGTCGGATGCATTTTTGGATATGTGACTCACCGCGATCTCCATAATGCTGCTATCAGCTTATGTAGACGGATGAAATGACGGCCCTCTGTGGCCCTCATTGCTGTCAGAGGAGATTTACATAGCGGGGGAGAATCGTAGCTAGTTGTTTCGCGATGTTGTGCGACGAAACCCCCTGTGTCATGCCTTTCCTATGGGGTTACCCTGAAACGGATACGCCGGAGTTCCTATGTGTACCTGCGGATAGAATTGTCTCGTCTACTATGTGTCCTTCAGCCAGAAACCCGTGTTCGGTGGTGGAGGAAATTATTACCCAAAGTATTTTATGAAGCACGCAACCTATAACACTCAGCTGTTAAGGGTATGGTCCCGTCTGAAATGACTGTATCTTATAGTTTTCAAGTTGATGCATTCAATCTGTTTTTGATACGGCTGTGAATAAGAACTCATATTAAAAACGATCAGATGAACCCAAAAGGCACAATCAACGGAAATCCACTTGCAACGAAAGTGGTACCTCACTTTAGTTTCGTGTAAGAAGAGTAGAACCACTCAGTGTTAAAACACGGACTTACTGTTCAGACCATACGATACTGGACGTTACATGCTGCGTTCCTTGAGTACATTTGTTACCGGCACCAGTCCATTCTTTTGCTGGTTTGGCAGAGAACGCATCCTTACAAACCAGCAGTAGAACCAAATGACAAGAAGGTGAAAGAAGTGGTACTGGAATATACTCGTTCATGATGTGGTGAACATGTTGTTTGACTTGATCCGGCAGTAGAGGGTTGGCATCGGGCCAAACAACACGCCTGACAATCGGCCTTGAGCAATTTAGAGAAAAAGAGATAGAATGCCTACCAAACATTAGAAGGATGCCATTCACACACTGTCAATTTTCATTCGCTGTTAACCATAAGCTCTGACTAGGATGGGCCACGGTTCTTCATTTTAGATTCTCCTGGTAACGGGCAGAACTTCAGTCCACTTAAGTCCACTTCAGTCCATACTATTATCGCACGGTACTCTAATGGAAGAAGTACAGATGGAGTCTAGGGACCGAAATATTATCTCCTTTGTCAAAAGACTGGGTGTTCTGGGAGTTTAGGTCAGTGACACTTCATGAAAGTGGCATAAAGACCATTACTGAGGCTACTAACCCACCTGGGTAAAGAAAAACTCACCAAGACATCAGGGGGAATTGCGACAGGTCTGGACGAGGAACCATTTTTGTAGGGCCACAGACCCAAAGTGATTTCCAGTAAGCACGTAGCGCTGTGGAACATGCATCGATTGTGCGCCGGGTACTGAAAATAGACGGAGAATTTCGTTGTTAACTCACCTAATACTAATTCAAGTGAAAAAGCACTTCGCTTCAGTGTCTTCACTATTGATACTGACGACAAGGAAGTGGAATTAAGAAGTCGTCGTCCAGGTATCAAACATCATCGGGGACGAACTTTTCAGCTTAATTAAGACGGGTTGGATAACCTTGGCTCATTTATAAAACGTACATAAATCAACCTATGACAACAAACTAGTCGGCATTGTTCAACTGCTTGCCCTTGTCGGATACCAGCAGCAGGGCGAATCTGACCTGACCCAACTGGAATTCAAGCTCAAAACTGCAGTTGTGGTGTGTGAACTCTATAATTCAGGAATCCGAAGACTCGCCATCGATACGACTCAAGCCAAATGGAAACACTCTTAAACAAAATTGAAACTTGGGTGAAGGGCTGAAGTAAGCTGAATCAAAATTCTTAGATGTCCTGCAACCCAGAGCAAACCCAATGCGAGGAATCATCGAATATGTTATCATTGTTCACCGTGGTAACACAGCAGTGTACAACAAGCTGTGCGTCTCGGTTGGACTGAACAAAATAACTATTTTAGCTGTCACGACGCACAGCTTGATTGCCCGGGTCAAATTTAGCAACCTCAAAAGTACGGAGTCCTGCGTAATAAGTAACTCTTGTAAAAAGTCCAGCTCGTTAAACTGCCGTTCGTCCTATACCGACAGCCTCTTATCTCGGGCACTTGTGATCTTCCCAACAAATTCTTAAGCGCAATCTTCGTCATACCGCTGCTCGCTTTCCGGTATCTTGCACCTTAAGACTGTCCTTACTTAGTGCACCAGGTATCTGTTTCGGCGGGTAAAGGACTCCTGCATCAAGCCTTGTTCCATCGATTGTGCGTGCATAGGGCTGTTACGATTGGTAGATCTCACGCACGCGAGGTACGAAACCCAGAAAGGCTAGTAACTGGGGCGGGTAACCAAGACAGTAAAGGTGACCGCACGCGCAACAAATGGTCTGGGAAGCAGTGTAGAATTTGTTCACTTTCCCAGTTTTATCATTCTCGTGGTGATCGTCATATCGGAACGCACCCATGTGTCGTTCACAGGTAAGCAGATGAGGATATCCGTCTTCAAGCCAGACCACATCTCACACGGAACAAAGTCCGCAGTCAGCTGCATAGTCAACGTGGCGGAGGTTGTCATAAAATATAATGTCGAGAGAGACTTTTGCACAAACATGCAAACGTATGAGTACATGCTATCTGACATCTAATACTAATGTTAAGGATCCACAAAAGTTCTGCAAACAGTAAGGGTTGGATGCAGAGGCTCAAGACTAGACAAGGAACTTCAAGCAAAAAACTAACTGAATAGGGTGGTTCGACCGATGAAGAAACTATGAGAAATGCAGCGACAAAACTCATTATCAAAGTTGAAGTTTACAGCACTAGGACCATGGACAATTTTGACGGAATTGCATTATTCCGCTGACAGACAACTAACCAGATTCACCTGTGGTGGGCAGTGTCCATTTATTTTCATAAGACTGTGGTTCATGGGTCTGAAAACGAACAGGCTAAGAAAGTGAAAGCGCACATCACGTCGGTCCGTATTGCGACGCGCATGGGGGAAATGATAGTGTCCTTTGGTTTTTGACGGCAAAGCCAAAAGTCGTCCATGCTTTGAGAAATTCAACCCAGAACCATATTTTGTATACAGAGCAGGTGAAAATCCAAGATAAGACGTACCGTACCGCCAAGCTGGCCATTAAATGTCACACCCACTCAAGGAGCAGAAGCAGACATCCGCTTTTGCTGAGGAGTAACTTTACGAGTTACGCACCGTTGGCTTCGCTGTCTAGCGCCGTCACTGAGCACCCTCCACCAAATACGATAAGCGTGCTTCTAACACCCAATGATGGCATAACCTACTCTTTCACGTGCTTGAAAAATCGTTTAAATCGGTTAAGCTGTGACAACCAAAAGTAATAAGCCTTCGCGAGACTGTAGGATTCCAGACAGTTGTTCGGAGTAGAATAAGCCTAAAACACAGCTCATTACTTCCTCCATACAGAACAACACCGGTTGGAATGCACTGAGGCTGAAAGAAACACCGAAGCACTCCCGATCACCCTCATTGTTCCCCTAACACACACAAAACCGAAGGTTCTGACCTTATGGTACCCTAAGAATTCGTTAATACCTAACACGAATTGCAGATTGGAAAGGTCGTGAGGAAATTCGATGAACTAGCATTGAATGTTTCTCCGCCACAGTGAACTGTAAAACAAGTAAAAGCAACCACACTCTGAGAGGTAAGATAACAGCGCACTGGAAGGCATAGACCACAGACAGCTGAAAAGAATCAACTCATTTTTAGAGCCAGACACAGGTAAGCTGTCTTAACTTCATTCGGCAAAAGATAGTCTGTTAGGTTAAATGCACTTTATCAAGAACTGACTTCTTCTTCGTCTGCTTTACTTTATCAATGAGCTGAAGGACGGGCTTGTTAGTCACCAGTTCTTGTGACAATCTCATCGGTTACCAGTACGTTTTTTTCCAAAAACTGGTGGTGAACTGGCTGATATTCTGCGAATCCTTAAAAGCTTGACGCACGTCATGAGCCTAGTCTTCGTAATTGATTAGTCATACACATCTCTTCTATGGACACGAAATGGGCTGAACATAACAGCAATATCAGATAAGTCTAGTCGATTAGGATTAGTCTCTGTCAGCATTACAACGTAATGGTTCAAGACCAAAAGTTAGGCAAAGTGGATCTGTGGTAGGTTATCATCACTGACTCTATTTTTATCACCTATGCTGTATGGGCCCTGCCATGTAGATATTCTATTTCGTGACACATCTCACTTTGTTTGCCTTAGGAAGAACGCGAATAACAGCGTTCGGTATGTTGGGATAGATTTCACGCAATAGTAACAATCCTTAACAATTCAACTGCAATCGATAAACACGACCGTGGAATTTCCCGCAGAACTCATCGTTGAACCCGTGTACGAGTGAATCTTACCCTGGGATATCGACTTCTGGGAGCTCCCAACGCACCAACCAACTGGCAGATAAACCATGATTTATTCGCTTATTCCTACATTTAAAAAAGACACATCGCTCAGTAAAGGCAATGAAGCTTCGAGGAATGACACGGCGTTGAAATGGTAAACTGCAGCATGCGTCCCGGTCAGTTTTAAATGAAGGACAAGCCTGTATCAACTAGACGGAATAAAACATTGTCCTCAGCCTAAGGTTTAGCCCCCTTCTCAGGACTTTCAGAGACCCGATTGGCATTTTTTGAATTACTGAAGTATATAATAAGGTCGTTCAAAGTTAAGTAGCTCTCGCAAATAACTTTCACAATTGGTATCAATCGATAACACAACCAACCTTTTGCACGGCGGACAGGAGAGTCGTAGGGGCGCAGGTTGGTCGCCCAGGAGAGCCTTCAATACGTGCACTGAACCCTCGGCTAAACTGTCCACGTAATATCCTCCCTATAATTATGATAAATAAATGAAATAATACACATTATAGTGCGTTCATCGAAATCTCGTAAGAACTACAGGCGCGTGGTTTACGCATCATCACTGAACAAACTCGCTTAAAAAGCAGGAAGACTGCGAAATGAATACCTTTTTTCTTTCGAATTTGTATTGATAATATCTCATACCTTCACGATGTATCGTCCGGGAGACTAACTAAATGAATTAATGCAAGCTTGTGCCAGCGACTCAAGGCCGTACCAAGAAAAGAACTGGGTGCGTTAAGCGAAACCGAATCCAGCATAATCCGTTTGAATTTTTCTTTATGCACCGTCCGTCTCAAGTTTATCGTGCATTCAGTGATTAGATGTAACGGAATTTTTCTTAGCGGAAAACAGATCATCGTTTCTACTTGACGGTATGCTCATAGAACCAGGTGAGGATATAGTGCCAACAAGCAGCGACACAGATGCTTACCTCCAAGGCGACAACCAACTTCCCTCCAGCAAGCATTTTCAGGTGATGGATAAAATGTCCAAACACAGCCGGACTCAGCCACATCCGTCCCTGGTGGGGGTGAAAGAATTAAAGTCACAAACTAGAACGCAAGAGTGCCAATGATCTGCACATATCAAGAGATAATAAGGTCTAGATCTAGTACTATACACGCCTGTTCTTGGCCTAAAAAATTCTCAGAATTGAACTCCTACAGGGCCTTCAAAAATTAACCATACTAGCTTACTACTAGACTTGAGTCACATACTCACCTAGTATGAAATGGATAAATAGTCCGCAGTTGAACATGTAAAGAACATATATGGCTCGTTTTAACCCAAAACACCAACTGGAGGTAACATCGTCCCTCGGAGTCTAAATTCGTTATGTTTTCTGCCAACCAAAAGCGTTTGCAAAAAGCATGATATGCACAGCCATTGATTTGCCAAGTCTATGAAGTTATATTAGTCTCCCCGCGACGCATTCCGTTTATGATTAAGCTGTTGATGACTGTCAAGTAAAGCTAACCCACTTAAAACTAGTTAAGCCTTTCAGCTTAAATTCTCTTCTTTGGATAATTGCTTGTGCAAGGAGGACTGGAACTGGCTACAAACGGCAAGAGTCAGGAGTCCTAAAAGATAATGTGAGAACATATCATCACTGTAGACTTTTCTTGACTTTTGTATTCCACCAGCTGTTGCCAAAAGAATCATTAGGCTGCCAAATCTACAGCATCCAAGCTCAGTCAGCTGAACGACACAATCAATTAGGATCAACTGACTTGGCAGAAGCATGAGACGAAAGTGCGTTGCAACATCAAACGGACTTCGAGTATGAAGAAACACACTGTCTAATACTGCCGGAAGGCTCAAGTCTCAAAAATAGAGTTAAGCAAACATTCACAAACTAAGTTTTCACTTAGCAGTTGTCGTACCGAGGGAAGTAAATTTTACTCCGACAATTACACTCATTTGCAAATCAGTTTGTTTTTCACAGGAGACTCAAATGAATCTCTTGTTTATGATGTGCCTCAACTGAATGTGTTGCACCAAAGGCCGTCTCATGTTTCCGTTGGTACGATAATCGGGATATCGCGATATATTTTCACAAAGGAAACTACTCACAAGGCTGCTGAAAACTCTTCGACAGCCCACGATCATTTTCGCCCTTCTTGAGGCTCATCAGGTAGGCGCAATCCTCGAGTTTCCGTCAACCTTATGTTCTACTTCATGACCCACTCGAGGATCATCATGATTGCTCGATTCCATCACATCATCCTGTCCAGCTTGGATCAGAGCTGATCTGGACATCGCCCATCAAGCACCAGACAAAGACAAGACCTATTGGACACATCCCAGTTCGAGTGAATAAGTACGCCGTATCAGCGCAATCCAGCGTCACTTCTCCGCTCACGATCACATAACGGAATACAGACCCCAATCCGCTATGTAGAATCCAATTTGAGGGTGAATAACAAAATAATAAAGAAAAACCTCAAAATAATCAAAAACAGGTCCTAGTTTGAATCATTCTTTAGAGAACCACAACTAAGCAACAACATATATCTGATGCAAACTTCCCAATAATCGTTACGTAACGAGCAGCGTGCACTACAAATAATTGCTTCAAAGTTCCTCTCCATTCACCTTATGTTTGAGTTACGATTATAAACAAGATAACCCACCCTTAAGCATCCTATACCACTTTGTTCGAAATTGTTTCATGGATCTTGAGGTGACAATTATTTGGAAAAAACTCCGTTTGTGGAGGAGAGTGCTGAGAAAAAGACCAGGAAACGGAGGTACTAGAGACGTCTTCGAACCTCACAATGAAACCAACTGTGAGTATTCGGAATGGAAGTTTTGGATGTACATAGACTAACTTGAAGGCTCCAACCAAGGTCTCATACAGACTATGTTTTAGTCAGTTGAAGTATATCCTCCTTCTAGTTACTGCTCTAGATTACAGGATCTGTATTTGGACGATTTACATGAAAACCGGTGGGCTGAAAAATTAAAACAAACTTAAAAGTCATGAATTTTCATCGAATTTCACGACTGTTGTTTAGAAACCAGCAAAGCTCAGACGTGTCAAATGGTCAGCCAGTCATCTAGTTTCGCCCAAAACAAAATGTCGCCGAACCAAGAAGCACTTACTTCCGGACAACCGATGGCTGCGTCGAATCCGCACGAGACAATCACGAGTTCTGGGTTGAACTAACCGGAAAGTGAGGAAGATCAAACACAAGGGCGATAGTATGAAGCATGAGGAAGACAGGAACATTACAAACAGCCTTACAAATTCGCTCGTCAAACAAAATCACCAAAGAGACATGAAAATTGGCGAGTTCCACGGAGCATTGTAGTGGTGCTACCATTCAGCACTTTCCGTACAGTAAAAACATTAGGTAACCGTCATACAGCATTAGGTTTGTTGGTGAAGTTGAAATGACAGTGTAGCTCCTATAAAAAGGTTATTCATGAATTTTGGACATAAGGGGCACTGTAATAAGTAATTCTACGGAGCTTTCAATGAGAGTTCAAGGGTGAGGCCGAAAGCGGAGGCTTCTGTCTTGCATCTCTTGTCCTCAGGAAACACCCTTGCAGTATGACGAATGACGGAATGAAGTCGTTCTTTACTTGATATCATCCGTAGATTAATTTCGGATGCAGGATTGGCGATAAAAATGGTACTTGATCGGGAAAACGAAGGAGTCGCACCCGTTACGACATGGAGCGCTTCGACACTATGGATAAATAATGTTAAAAATAAAGTATTCGATTGGCACAAACAACTCTAGGATAGTTTTTTCTACCATGTAAAGTCAACGAATTGGCTGGAACAGAGATTATATGGAAAAGGACTACAAAAAGTGCTACTCACCATCTTCTTATCAGAGATGTACGAATCGATCCTACCGAAGACAAGGATACGGAACAGATTACTTAGATTCGTCTGCCCTGTCATGCACTCCACCACAAACAACTGAGCTACATAACACTTTGGAAGTCGATAGTTCTTGAATGCTGTTGGGCCGGGTATTCAAATAACATAATGTTACCTGGATCATTGATGAAGGCGTGTGCACAAAAACGGTGCAGCTTTTTGCTCACCTCGATTGCGATGGGCATGATTAGTTGATGAAACATGGCCAAGTAATCGGAGTCTGTCAAACCGGTCTGAAAGGTAAACATAAACGGTACAATTCTGCATATGAGAATTAAATGACAGCGGTATAGTTTTTTCTGGCTTTGAAGAGACCACACTCAGAAGAGACCATTTTTGGTGTATGCTTACAGGTTATTGCCTCCAGGAGGAAGAACCGCTGTCTGTATCATTTGAACAAATAACTCGGAAATCGAATGCCAAGAGTATTCTCCGACAATATAAGGCGCTGGTGTGACAGTTAACAACGTCAATACTAACCCAAAGCCAAATTGCAAACATTCTTTTGAAACAAGAAAAAAGGCAGATAGACTGGCAAAGAACCGAGGTCAGCGCTGAGTGCACTGATACTCCTCGACTTATGGTTTCCTTCACTCTTGCTCTCTTCAATGATTGATTTAAAGAGAACTAAGTTTCTGAGATCTCCAAACATGGAGCTCAACTTTAAACGCAATAGTAGGCCTCAATTATCATGGGAAGTGGAAATACACTTACGGGATTTTAACAGCTTGTAAGGTACGAATCTGAGAAGGACCATCAACGAAAATTAGGTGTGTTCCGTCGTTGCACTGACTGACAGGCTATTTCAACCAGTCAGCCACTCAGTATAGCTTAACTTGTTCCGTGATCGTCAAGATTGACTAACTGATCTCGCAGGTCACAGTATTTGATGAATAAAATCTCGAATGACCTACTGATGGCTACCGTCCTCCATCTAATGTGCTGGCGGGCTGATTTCATTTTATGCCTCTTGACAACGATTCCACCCTCGGGACTTTTACCTCATTTGAGCACCCACAGGAAATAAGCCTTGCTTTTGCTGTTGGTAATCAACTCAAATCACCTGGTCATCCCTAAAAAAGTATTCGCCTCATGGTAACATAAAGGTAGAGTGAAACTTTCAGTGTTCATTCAGTTAATTTGATCACTGAACTTCTGCTGACGATTAACAAAGGGATTATCACTTCCAATGCTCCATAGTTCAACTTAAAACAGTGGTTTCTAGCCTAGTTATTATGGTCCATCTCTTTTGAGTGCACCGCAACGTGTCATCCAACTCTACAAGTTTCGTTGATCCAAGGAAAACCTTCCAATAGGACAAGACTATTTAGAACTAGTATCCTTGCTCACCACTACTAAGTTATTAGTGTTACCAAATTCTGTTTGGTAGGATAAACCTTAATATTCATAAAATTGACATAACTTGCCCTGAAAGAGAAGTTAGTCAACGGGGAACCTTGACTAGTTTCTTTTCCTGGCTAGTTTCGGACCGCTTGGACGACGACGTTGGTGTCAGGCTCATGAAACGACATGTAATTTTAAATCTAGTATGTGTTCATTTTCTCCGCTCTCAAACATAAGTGACCAGAAGAAACTGGACGACAGAGATACATTGGCGCAAGTAAAAGCACTGAATAGACCTCTTCTGTTAGTTGGTTATAAGCACATACATGGGGTCGAAATTTTCGACATTCTCATTTAAAAGCAGGCTGTCCAAGTTACTCAAAGTGCGTTGGGAATGTCAGGGCAGCTGTAACTGGCTTATCATCCATATACGGCCCGTACCTTACACCGTTGGTAAAGCTTCACCCAGTTCACGGCTCATGGACCGCTGAAAATTCCCAAAATTTGGGAGGGATAAAAGCAACAAAAGCAACCTCCTTGTAATCCATCACAAGTGCACACATCGGACCAAGGAGCAAATGGGACTCATCTACCCGGTATACATCTAATAAAAGGTAGTCTTCCGGATATACGCAATTGGTTAAATCGGTGTTAACGGGAACGTCCTTGACACCACATAACGCAGATCTAAAGATTGTCACAGCTAAGATTAAGGCAAAAAGGCACGAGAAGCTTCTGCGCAAATCATTAATCATAAGCCATTCGACAGAGGGACAAGGTTGAGTTTTACTTTACGGCCATGAACTTCGCATCATCTCAGGACAGTTTTGAATGTGCCACGATGTGGTTGTTCAAAATCCCTACCTCCTTTACCATTTGATTGTTCAGTGAATTCTTCGCGACTGAGAATAGGGACTGGGGCGTGTTCTAAACCCCCACACTTGTTTAAGCCTAATACATATCATAGATTAAAGGTTGTCATGACTTGCAGCGAGTGAAGTGAGGACAAAGACCAGACTAACATTGTGCACATGTAAAAAGCAATCGCATACATTGTCGTTGGTGAGCACCAAATCGGTTCAGACACACGTCCTGTTGAAAAATATGCCATCACTTATAGATAACGCGGGAACAAAAAAACAAACTTAGCAAAAAAAAACCACCAAGGTAGAGTATCCGGTAAATCGGACAAACATTAAGCATTCCAGTAGTTTGGCTCTTCCGGTCCAAGGATTCTTTCACCCGATTAACCAGCAGGATCCCCCTCGGCTAAGATGAATGCATCCGATTTGTACCAGGCTGTGTGCGGGCGCAGGCACGCGATTATCTGCATAACTAAACCCCGGACACACATTCGTCGTTTGTGCCATCAGGGCTGCCAATGACGACGTTCAAGTTAAACGTAAGATAGTATAGTAGTACCTAATCCCAATACCTCACTACTTAATGCTGCGGATCGTAGTTCCTAAGTGTGTGTAAACAAACTGCATATCGGTAACGGAATTGTGCTGCCATCAAAACACCCACTTGCCAACAATGGTTTCATTATACACAGTCATGCTCCTTGCGATCGGTACTTTATGTCTACCTTTGAAAAGACCATCATGATCGTATCATATCCCGATATGGTGAAATCCAGTTAGCAGGAGCCGGACAATTTCGTCGTAATTTGATAAAACCTAATGCGCTGTATCTGACAACGAACGACCTTCACTTGGTTCTCCAATTGCTGTGTCGAATCATGGAAGCATACCTGCAGATATCTTTTCATACTCTCACTTACAAGGATGCTATGCTCTTGTAACAAATTCTCCCAGCAGCAAGTTCATTCAGGAGTTTATCCATGCCATGCTATTCTCTGGATGGTTTATGGCGTGTACCGCGGCGTTCTAAATTGTCTGTAATTTCAATTCCTTATTTCATGACCACTGAATACAATGTCATTACTACAAAGTAGAGATATTTCATTGGGCAGTGCGTGCAGTATTCGAAGTACGAAGTGACACCCTTCTCGAGCAACCGGTATCAGCCAATGCGCCTGGCATGCGTGATACTGTTTTAGAAAGGAATACCGGAATTATCGAGTGACTGGTCATTTTTGGAAAGGAAGATACATTAACTAGTACCTCTGTGGTAGTGATGTTGTCTATTTTGCGGATGGATAACCTCCATTAAGAATGATTCCCCTCGAAGGTATAATCGTGCAGTAATTCACACCGCTTTATAAGCTATGATTTTATCGAGCCCAGTTCCGATGTTTATGTATTACATAGAAAACGAGGGGATGATGTAGTGCACTGTGTGCTAAGGAGTGATTAGCGGGAAAGTTTAAGAACCAATGGTCTACACAAACCGTTAGAAATCCCCCGATGAATAAAACGAATGTGTTAACTAGCTTCACTTTACTAGCTTTACTTCACTTCCGATAGTGGGCTCGACTTTTCGTTGGTATGTACACTACCAAGCTTCTACATCCCTAGAGACCGCGCAGATGTAGTTTGTTCAGTCAACTTACTCGTGAATGACAGGGAATTCTGTTGTGTCCTCATCAAGGCAGTAAACTAACTTTGGGCTGGTTTGTATATGAAGGAATACTGTAATGATTATGGTTCACGTAGCTAATAACATACTTACAAACCCTGAAGCCGAAAAAAACTTGTACTGATATAGATTAATCCATCTGGTGCCTTAAATTAAGAGAAATCTAAACACGGCCTTTGCATCTCGATTTTTATCAGGAGGGGACACCCGTATAGTCCGTGCTAGGAAGTGAGGATGGTCTCCAAAAGGGCATCAAAGCCAAGCCAACTCGCAAGTGACTGCAGTGGAGTGGCAGCATCTTTCAGAAGGACTTATGTGGAGGTATTACTGTGGTTTATACAGTGGGAACCACAGAAGGAGTAAATGTCGTATTTTAATCATCACTGTGTAAAACGTAGTAAGCACATACTCAATAGCCGAAAAATACATCACAGCCATTGATGAAAGGAGGTCGCCACCAGTACTACTAGCCCATCGCACGAGATGCGCTCCTGTATAGTCATATTAGTTACAGGTTGTAAGGGGCCACGAAGTAACTTACTGAAAAGTTAGAGTTCACTGGGATGATGCACTTTCAACTAAGGACACACGATTCCATTCATACAAGAGAAACAATATTTTTGGCCGCCTTTACGCAAAGCTTGGTCAATTTTCCCGTGTGGACTGGGTTCCATAGAAGGCAGTACAATCAATACTGAGACAATAATCCAATCGTGCAACAAATGGTCCGACAATGCCGAGTTGAACCGCCAACCCAAGGAGAGCTGCTGCGCCCCGTTAGAGCTGAGCTATTTTCAATGGCAGCATCACTAGTTCACTAGTTTTCTCACAGTTTTGGTCATAGTCAATTTGTGAGCATTCGGCTGCCTAGAAACAGACTTATTCCGATGATTGCGGCGGAGATGTTAAAGCACAACATTGAACCTAGGTTCACACGAATGAACTAATTGGAATCCCTCAGTAAACTTGAGTTCGCTGTTGCTGAGGCAGTTATCTTAAGAACCGTGAAATTTTGATGGACGCTTCTCACAATAGTTTCTACAAATTATTCTCCACGCGTCATTTGGACTGGAAAGTTCGGTGTACTTGATCAGCCGACTTGCTCAGTACCTTGAGTTATAATTCTTCAGCAAAATGTACTATAGTAGATCACATAATATTACCTGAGGCGCTGACCACGCAACACCCGTTAGGAGGATTCGGACGACTGTGCAAGTACGATGTGTCATGGATCTCCAACAATGAGGGTGATTTCTGCGTCACTGAAACGATTATGTCCAAGAGTTATGTTGCTGAGAGTTTTGGCAATTGTGAACACCTGTCTTCGATGAGCTAGAGCAGGAGGCCTCCAAGCTCATTTAGATGTGGCTCCGTAGGTTGGATAAAGAAGAGGTAAATTACACAGACATGACAAAATTCCCTCATCCGTCTGCATGTCGTGTAACTCGTACACTGATGAATGGAAAAATCTCTAAATGCACCAATAATTCTGAACGGACTGGCATTTATTAGTGAAACAAGTAAAAATGTGTTCTCTTTTATGAAGTCTAGATGGATACAAGCTAGCATATTGCAACACTGGAAGTGTTTTTTCCATAAAAGTAGGTACGATCACAAGTAGGTATCACTGTCAGGAAGGATCCCACATAAACCTCAATTATGCAGCTAGCTTGTGTTTGCTTGGGTAAGCCGGCCATGTTCCATTCACATGATTGGCTTTCTTGACTTAGGTTGCACCTCAATCTCCTCACAACATAGGACGTTCGCAAGTTGTGCGCTCTATAGATGTTACAGTCAGCGGTAAAAAAACTTCCTCACAAGGCAAAAAGAAGCTGGGTTCCTTTGGAAGGATCTTATATGAACTTTTGACTCAGTGATCTGACCCAAGAGAGGTCAGCCCAGTCCGACAACATAGGGGTTATGGCGTACATGTTCCACTCCTGACGTTACTGCAAACAGAAGATATTTTTTGGGTAGGTAGCTTTCACTGGCATTTTCACCGTAATGGGTAAGTCACCAGTGGTAGCGTTCAACCGTCGGGAATCAGAGAATGTGCTTTTTGGGATCGGTCTTTTCTCCCTCGTTCTTACTCCGGGGAAGAGAGTTCCACTGCCTCAACCACAATGGAAATCCTGGAAGCCTGGAGGAAACTCTGCTGCCCTCACATTTTTGTTACCCTACCACCAGATCGCCATGTAACAAGAATCCTCTATGTCTGGCTCCCCCGTTTGGCCATACTAGCATGCCTGAACCTTGTTGAAGGAGGGTTCAGCCCTCTGTATCACCGCTGCACTCAAGCGCAATCACCACGTCAAGGAGGCAGTTTTGACCTGTTTGAGTAAAGCCGGGAACTAACAGTGATAGAACACAATGGAATGAAAATGACTCTACCTGTGGGAGGAAAAGACAATTGCATTCAAACTATGAGGAGATCGACACACAGATGTGAAGCTACTACGTCGAGTCCACTGTAGGGCACCCCAAACAAACAGAACTGATTAAAAATATTCCGACGAGGCGGATTCGAACCACCGACCTAAGGATAGCTGTCTTCGACATCAACACCAAATCACCAGCCAGGACAAACCGCATAAAAAAGTCCGTAAGATTAGTTACCTTCCACGTTGAATTCCACTTGATTTGATTCTTTGTGCAGTCGAAAGTGTTCTTTGGTCCAATCAGTCATAGACTGTATGAAGTGTGGATACAAAGCAAACGTGTTAACTGAGGCAAGTAATCTTTGATCAGCGAGAAAATAACCATTATCTAGCTTTAGGCCAAACATTATATATATATATATATATATATAGGGTTTTTGATGAAGCAGAACGTAGGAAACTGTAGTGCAGATAGTCTTTTCCTCATCACACCAGAAATGTTAACCCCCGCACCGGCCGTCACTCAGTGAAGATGATTCCGAATGTTTGTATTTCTTAAAGATATCGACTTCGGTTGTAACCCCGTCTATGCAATGAACAGTGCTGGCTCCAGCGGGATCCGGCTAGCAGCCAAAGTTTGAAGACCTGTGTCCTAGACAGTCCAGATAAACTTTGCGAAGTGGAGTGCCAAAATCACAACATCAAGTGCACCTGAAAGCTGATTATCTACGTACACAACACAACGAAACGAAGCGTATGTCACATAATTTATCATGAAGTCTGTCACAGAATCTATTATGGAGTATAGATAGCTCGCTCGTCAGCTGACTACATATGTGAAGTGCATGAGAAACCATCCTTTTTTAAGGTGTTGTATGTTACGGATAAGGGTTAAGATGACGACAGAAAACTGACACTACCATCGGGGGATATCTCGGAATGGAACAGTCTAAAAACTTGCGTTTAAGCTTTTGAGAACAGCTACGCGGACAAGGATAACAGACGCCTGCTGATGTGATTCCGCAGATATTCATCCGACATGTCGTGACAAACGTACTAACGATGATCTGCTACCTTATTCAAACTTAAAACTTGAGACAGGAAGCAAAAAAAGAACAAAAATGGTTCCTATTTTAGGTTATGTTCAGGCCAAGCCTCAAAGTTTACTGGCAATCGAACGAGTAGCGAACAAACGAGTGACGACAGAGTAACGAACCAAAGTGCAAAGTGCAAACCTCAATCGTTGAAAGGTTCAGCTGTCAGTCTGTTGAATCGCTCGCTGTCCGACGATAGCTCAGCTGGTAGAGCGGAGGACTGTAGTGCACGACAGCTATCCTTAGGTCGGTGGTTCGAATCCGCCTCGTCGGAATATTTTTAATCAGTTCTGTTTGTTTGGGGTGCCTTATAATGCACTCGACGTGGTAGCTTCACATCTGTGTGCCTCGTAGCTTGAATGCAATTGTCTTTCCCTCCCACAATATCAGAACGTTACCTCACCCAGCTAAACCAACTGACAGCACCATTACGGTGACGGGGGCAAGGTACGTGTCCCAGAAGCTATGTTCAGACGAGTAAATATCTGGTGTGAGGTGAAATAAGACCGTCGACACCCTATCTGTTTACCAGTATCCGGTGGCAGACGTTATGCGAGGTCACAGCGGAACTGAAGAAGTAATGGCGCAACTGATATGACATGCCTGGTCACACGATAGTGGATACTTAATCATCGGTTCTCTGTGGCAAGATAAACTGGATTTAACTAACAAATAATGAGCACTGGGAGGGGGCGTTATGACAAGGGATTGATATTTACTCGTTTGGCTCTCGGGTTGTGACTTATTCTGGCGACCACGACGCTACCATTAGCTGCGGTAGATGGTGTGACTTCCTCTGCGAATGGGTCAACAAAGCTCTGGCGATGCTATCACCAGGGCATGGTGGATCCTCACCTAGTTGTCAGGATTCTTTTAGAATGCCACATGAGCCCAATAAAGACACTAAGACATGGCGGGTGTCACCCCGCCATACATGGTTTTCAAATGCCACAAGGAGGATATGGACTCGTGGTCGGTAGTTGGTTCGGACAAACCAGCGTACGAACCGCCATCGGCAGCCACGGTGCCCTACTGCCCTGTGGCTGGCACATGGATGTAGAAGGTCTAGAGAAGCAAACTTGAACAAACGCCAGGTTTGACAGAGTGAGTGAATAAAACTGACCAGGGATCCAGCGGCTTTTCCGACGGTCCTGCTTTCCACATCTCCCTGCTGACTTGCCGTTTGCATTTGGTTGTGCATAAGCTAGAGGTGCACCCTAGAAAAAAGCCGTCTGGCGCTGAGAACATCGCTTGGAAACAAATGTTTGTTGCGCCATAACTGTTTCTCAGATGCAAAGCTCCCTTCGTGCTGCGGTGTCACTGGTAAGCAATGCTTCCGACGTGAAATCAACCGTCTTCTTAACAAAATGTGCAAGCTGGGCCTCTTTCGTCCCTCAGTTGAATTACGAAAACACCGCACGTAAGCTTTTGAAATATCCACGCCCTACTTCACGTCGAAAGCCAGAGTCTGATTGTGAGATGCCTATTTGACTTCTTGTATGTTTTCTTAAGACACGAGTTCCTAGTCTCGATTCACAACTCATCAGAGTACCATAGGTGAAGCCATCCTACTGGCTGCATCACACAGACTTGAGTCTGCACTGTGTGGCTCTTACCCTTAACAAATACATTAACGAAGCCTTAAGATCATGGAAGCCAGTGTCGTTCAGTATTGCGACATATCATCTCAAAGGCCCTCCAAAGAACCTGGCCCTCATAGCCGTCTATCATCCTACCTCTTCATCTGGCCACTCTGTGGAAGACAATTTTTAAGGTTAGTTACAAATGATCAGCTGTGTACCCAAGCATGACTCAAACCAAGCAACTTACCCGTCGATTTCAAACTTTGTCTTGCTACTCGGTACAAATTAGGACTTACAAAACGAATCTAGGTTAGATGCCCTAAAGTGCCCAGATATTGTCTTCGACTTTTGGTTGCCTTCACACTTTCAAGTTTTACCAATTTCTTTCGAAGAGTCCTGTCTCCAGCTACCTACATCTATGAAGCGGCCAACGCATCAAATATCGGGCCCACATCGCCATGTCATAAAGACTGTATATCCGAAGAGGCCATCCAACTCTCTAAGCAAAAAGCCCCGGAGCATGTAGAATCAATGCTTCCAAATTCCGCAGATTACGTCACCAGGCAATCCACTTAGCCCGAAAACATCATATGGATTACTGGCTAGAAATGGACTTTAGCACGGAGACAGATGCAACTGTTAATGATTGTTCGCAGACTTTTTTGCCGATACCTCCTGCCTCAGCACAACGACAAGGTCAATAAAATAGTTCTCGAGAAGCCCATGGTCAACTGACGACTGACTGTATGAAAGAACCGAGGAGAAGGACTGAACACCAAAAGTCACAAAGAGACCTTCTCTCCGAACAACAACCACTCAATAAAGACTAGGAAGTCCACGCCGTACACCGTTAATTGCAATGTCCCTACCCAAGGTGAATTGGCCAAAGTCAGACTACCAACGAACAGAGGGCCCCCAGCTAAAGATGGTACCCTGATGAAAACCCACAAAGCATGCCCGTGGGTAGTCCTCAAATCTCTTCACAAACTGTTCTGCGTAGTAAAGTGTTCCCGGTGGACTGAAGTATTACCGTACCACCCTCAATGCTAAGGAGGGTGACAGACCGCTCTGTGAAAACAACCGAGGCATCAACCTGGTAGATATCGCAACGAAAACCCTTGCCATACTACTTCTTCGCGGCTTCAAACGAGTGAGAGTGGCTCATATCAGGCCGAATCACTGAGGTTTTCTCCCATGACGAGGTTACGTTGGCCAAATGTTCACGCCACGCCGTGATTTAGAGTACCACTACCATCACGTACTTCAGTGACTTCAGTGCAGTATTTGACTCGGTCAGTAAGGACTACCTTTGGTCAGCCTTGAAAACCGATGGTGTGCCAATAAAACTGCTGAATTTCACTAGAGCCTACCACTCAAACACTAAAGCTCACATCTTAGTGTATGGGGAGTTTGCCTTAAATTCTGGAGTTCTGCAAATTTGTCCGCTTTGCCGTTGCTTTTCAGTATCACGATCGACAGACAAATTTCGAATGTCCTAATCGACCTGAATATAGCACAGACAGGTTCACCACATGGATCACAAACTTTTTGTTCGCTGATGATATTGTCGTCGTGAGAAAAGACCTCGTAGAAACGTCCCTTGTCCTTGATTGCTTCAGTAACAACGCTGCAATGATTGGGTTGAAAAAACATTCTGAACAAATTCTTCTCTATAAGCAGGAATACCTACTCTAGCCCGCCCAATTTCAGTGGAGAGCTCATAAACTACCTTGATTCCTGTAGACATTTATGCTTCATCATCCTCGGAAAATGACCAAGCACAGCAAGTAATAGACGTTCACATCAATAACGCCAGGAAAACTTCAAACTTCAAACCGCTATATGCAAAAGCTCAAAATTCAGCTTTTGAACGAAGCTTCTCATGTACAATTCGATCGCCCTGTCCGTACTGACATAAGCTTGTGAGCTATGGATAGCCCAGTAGTTAGGGTGGGAACTTACTGACCGGAAGGTCCGTGGTTCAGATCCAGCTTCTGCATCTCGACTGTTCCTGTCTAGGCTGGGGCAGCCCGACAGTATCTCAGCCTTCGTGCTTTTTTCCGGTCGCATGGAAGCTATGCACCGAAAGGGTGATACAAGTGGACGACTACGGCTGTGAGATCTGCCGCCCTACTTCGTGAACACGAAGAATGCGCTTGCAGTGAATTGTGAAAGTACTTTGGAACGGCGACCTACTCGGGAACAGTGTCACGGAACTATTTTTGGATATTTTACACCTCTTTAAGTTGAAGCCCACTACAGTGTCTAGGACACATACTCCACAAACCACATTCTAAACTGTGCTAACTCTCTCCGTTGCCCCCACCCCTTTTGCTCACTGTTGTTGACCCTCTACTAAGGTAAACGTTGAACTACTAAGTCTGCAAGTAGTTTGCACTGTCAAGCAATGGAACGGCCAGTGAGTAATGCTGTGTTGTTGATGATCATGGTTCACGGGAACCGGCGGCTCGCGAACTTCTTGGAGTTGACTCATTCTTCTTCAGGAGAAAACCGCCTTAAACAACAGTAAGTAAGAAGATGAAAAAGGTGACGTTTCGGTCTGGTCGTCTGATGTCGTCGAAGGAAAAGGTATACCCACAAGCCACAAGCAAGGTTGCACGAATATGCAGCAGTGCTTGTGACCCTGTTCACCATAAAATGTTCCCATAAATCCACGATAATTAGGTGATGCGTCGCCGTGGGAATCGGCACTGACATTGGTATTCAGCAAGACAGATTCATGGCCAAACTAATCAGTGCGGTCTACGAGTCTGAATCCACATGTCGCATGATCGACCATGATGGTACCAGCACACGCTGGATAGCTGTAATAATGTTCATCTGGACGACATCTTGATTGCTTTGTTAAGCTCTTCAGCTTTCGACACGGTGGAAGTTCATTGACATGGATAAAATAGTGGGACGCTAACGGACCTTTCTAGATCGTTTCAGAATCTCGCTAGCTGTCTACGAAACTATAGAATAGACGAGCAGCTGGATCTACCAAGAATCAGCCAAGCCTGGAACAATAAAAAAAGCTGCAGAAGTGCGACAGCGTTTGGATTCAAAGAAGGCAGCCATGTGCGAGACATTATTGCAGTCAGAGGTTGGATGAATAGTTTGCAATGAATGAAAACTAGCACTTCCCGGATGCAGGCCGCATGTCTTAATTAGCACGGATGTGGTCCAGAGGGTTAAATAATCCTTCCAAAGTTGGATGTCACAATCGCAACACCAAGCTGAAATGATGAATGTGAGCACACACAGCAGTGGACTGATGTCAAAGAATAGGTCATGTAGTGCATCTGCTTTTCACGTACATTAGTATACAGTGTGTGAGAGATGTGCGACCAGCCATTCTTTTGTGATTCGTTAGTGCCTTTCCGCAGGTTAATGAAGCGGACGAAGTTAGGAGTAGAGCTATATGCTACTGTTCCGGACTGGGTCTCTAAAGAGGCCATTTGAACTTATTTTGGAACGCTGCTTTTAGTCCAATGCGAATAACCACAAAAACGACTCTCGCAGTAGGCTATGCCCAGATCCATCTTCAAATTTTACTGACTGTCGAATGTGACAGAGAAACGAACCAAAGTGCAAACATCATGGAGGGATTCAGATGTGACTCCATCAAATCACTCGCTGTCCGACGATAGCTCAGCTGGTAAAGCGGAGGACTGTAGTGAATGACAGATATCCTTAGGTCGGTGGTTCAAATCCGCCTCGTCGGATCAATTTTCTATTTTTTTGCCTTTTTAAATGCCGATTTGTATATGCCTGGAGATTGTTGTTTATCGAACGTAGCACTTGACACGTATGATGATGCCTCCTGAGTGATCCCACTGCTTCGATCGCCCGACATTTAATGCAACTCCAATCACCTCACCCTCGACACATTGAATCGGCCACGACAGCCCAGCAATTTTTTATATCTGCCTTGAAATAATGCGTTTACACCACCTTACTCTTAGGTGGTCTGCTATCTTGCAGTGATCATTTCCCCGAGGCGACCCGTTCTGATCAGTCCCATTTTTTTACATTTGTGGTGGCAAAGATCTCCGAAATTCTACAGAATTAGGAATTAAACCTTAACACTGCACTTTCGTCCATTAAATTGTTCAGGAGCGCTCGTTGATAATGGCATCTGTTGTGTCCTCTCTGGTGGAACGACCATTCTCCACCGGTTTGCACAGGATTTTCTTGTAATACAAAATTAGCCGAACAGGTATTACCTCCAATTGTGTGTTTTATATGATGCTTTCGACAAACGTTATAAGTTGTTCATCCAATCGCCTCTTCATCACTCTCAATGGTTTCCACCCTTTCATACTGCACCTGGAATGTTTTGCAAACGACACTAGGGTTTGTCTGATAGCAGCCTGCTAGTAAGCAGAACCCTACTGGCTACAGATATTAGTTGACACAGGTTTTCTAGGTGTGCAGTATATATTCACCGTATGCACAATACATTCACCAGGCTTCATTTTTCGGGTTGCTCCTAACTACCTCAAGTAAAGTAGATCATACATATTGAATGGAAATAATTTTGTGACCCGCTCATATGAGTGGTTTACCACCACTTGGTTTACTAGCGCTAAGGTAGAATACGGTTGTGTTTGACGTGACAGTGGAGCAGTAGTTCGACGAGCAACAATTTTCAGGCATATACAAATCGGCATTTAAAAAGGCAAAAAAATAGAAAATTGATCCGACGAGGCGGATTTGAACCACCGACCTAAGGATATCTGTTGTGCACTACAGTCCTCCGCTTTACCAGCTGAGCTATCGTCGGACAGCGAGTGATTTGATGGAGTCACATCTGAATCCCTCCACGATTATTGTTCGTGGTGTGCACTTCGATCCGCTTCTCCGGCGCATTTGATAGCCAGTAATCTTTGGGGCCCGGTATGACCACAGCCTTCAGTGAGAATCGTTTTTGTGGTCAGTTACACTGAAGCTCAACTTATATACACTGTATACACCAACACACCATCAGATAGGTATCCGCAGAGGAGCATTACTAGATGTCAGTAAGGCTAGTTCACTTGGTCGTCTTTTAGAGCCTAAACGGATCCCTCCAAAGTAAGCTGAGCTGACCTCTTTGGGGGTCTCACTCGTCGACAGTTTGATGGAAATCGATGCGTTGGCCGTTGTAAGGATGTTGGTAGATGGGGACAGGACTCTTCAACGGAGATTACTTAAACTCGATTAGGTGATCTCAACCAACGGTTGAAAGGGACTCTCGGGCACTTCAGGGCAGCTAACCTAGATTGGTTTCGCAAGTCCTAGTTTGTTTCGAGTGGCAAGACACGGCGGGTACAATGGCATGGTCTGATAAGCATTTGTTGCCAGTTTCTGCTCAACGGGGGCGCACAGTCCTCGACAAATGATACCCATCGAGCATCTACTAGGTGCATCCTATATGATGCAATGCAACGGCCACTGGAGAGCCAACTGAATGGACGCCTTCTCGGGTACTGGAAACGTCTGCTGAATATCACGATTAGATTGAGGGTTGCGAAGTTGATCAGTCGACCATCATTTTTCACAGCGCCCTCCTGAGCCGAACTTCTGAAGCGCTGATAATCCAGAGCAGGGGACTTTTCCACTGATGCCGTTCTCATAAGGCCCCCTCATTTCGGTACCCGGTATTTGCTAACTGAATCAGGTTTGTTTCACCACAGAAAACTAGCGATTTAGTATCTAATGTCGTGGGACCATGAATGTCATATCAGCTGTGTTAGTTAGGCGACTCTTGATTAATCCTAATTCTTCCATCCCAAAACGTTCGTTCCGATCATTCTTTGAAGTAGTCAGGAGAGCTCAACTACTTCTTATTTTTACCTTGAAAGGATGGGTCCACAGCACTTCATTCTCAATTCTGTGTTCCTGTGCAGATAACTTCTCCACAGTGACTGATTTTGGTCAGTCCCATGTGGTTCGACATTTATGGTAGCCACAGCGTACAATATACGTTCTCAATAATTGCCAAATAAACCTTATTAATACATTTTCGAACGTTTAAACTATTCAGGTGCGCTCGGTGGAGACAGCGTCTAGTTTGTCCCTTCTTGCTGAGTGGACAATACGATCCCCGGGAACATTAAGCCTTTGTGAGAAAAGCCAGGATTTCTTGGCCATATGTGACAAGAGTGTTAAATGAACCAGTTAAGTGTAAGTTGAATCTTTCCAAAATCAAAGGCTTTTGGAAGTTCTGAATGTCACCAATGCAGCCCAAGTCGTTCACGAGCTGGCAGTGGTAATTCTCACAAATTGTGTCCAGTGGGAGCGCCACGTCCATTTGTTAAAACTGTATCCAAGTCACTCATTGAGATGCAATAGGGCTGACTTATGAAAATGATATTTTAGAGCAAATTAGAGCCAACGCCGAGGTGTTCGAGGCGGCATGTATACTCAGCTGCATTTTGCATCAGCATTTGATCTAGGTGGTAGTGCATCGTGATCGATTGGGACAACTGGATTCGGAGGGCTGTCAGCTCACAGTAAACCGGGATGGAATAAACAACAGACCCATGCCAACTGACCGTTTTTACAAGTTCAAAGCGATGCTTTAGCGAGCAAATCAAGCAAAATGCAGGACAGTAAATCGCTCCGCGCGAACACAAAGCCAACTTTCGAATGAATACCAGTGGCTGATCTATCCACCATTGGACCGCTAAAGACTCCGGGCTCTGTATACGCACACAAGCTAAGCAGCTGTTCAAAGTTAGAGGGGTGGTAACTCTAGAGATAGTGCCGAGAAGTCGCCTACCCTATGTTCGACTCCCATAAAACTAGTGACAATCGTTCAACATGGGAGGATGACCCTCACCCGTTTCTGACATCCGTCTTCCATGTCGTTGGCCAACAGGGTTCGATAATGAATGTTTGTTTTGCATGGACCTATCCCTGGGACACACTGGCGGGATCAATTAAAAGGCTGCTTGGTGGCACTGTACGGACAGGGAAAACGAATCCTCTGCTTGGTTTGAGTCTCAGTCAGGTAAAATGATATCGAACAAAACTGCATGACAAATGTCTCCTTAAAATAAGGGAATTCAAAGAGCTCACCTCCTCAAGAGGAATGTTCACATTATATCCTCGTCCAGGACCGTCACCAATGAAATCATAGTTGGCTTCGCGAAGGTTTGGCCAGAAGTTACCTTGCTCAAAACGATGAATCGAAATAAACAGCACTCTGTGGATGAAAAATATGACAGTGAGTAAAAAGCTTAAAAGACATGAGGTGATAATCTCCTATTGTCAAAAGCGCACAGGCTGTACAGCCGTGGCCAAATTCGACTGGCAAACTGCATTCTCATCGGTTAAAGTAGTCCAACACTGAGTGCACGTGACAGTGGAGTTTAAAGGTATTTCTTGTCTGCAGCCGTTTTTGTCCTCACACAAACCGGGTAGCATGGAGACTGTGAGAATCTGACCTTTATTAGAAGTATTTCAAGTCTCATTGAGGATGAAATATTGTACTCTCAACCGTAACGTTTGACGCTAACCAGACCATAAACAGATGATCTACTCACTGTAGATTCAGTTGAAGGTAAGTTCAGAACTTCGGTTGTTTTGCTTTAGCAAAGCGGAAACTGGTCAACTTTATTCAGTGAAGTTATTCTAATTCGTTTGCATCAAGTGATGCAAGATGAAACTCAGGTGGCCCTACCTGGTTTTAACTTTGGAGAAGTTCTATTGAGCGATTCACTAGCGGGTACCACACAGTGCGCGTGCCGCTCCAACTGGAAGTCCATAAGGAGAGCTGAGTGCAAAAAATACAAAAGCTGATCAGTTAAACATCTTACCTCTTGTCTTGGTAGAATGCATATTGCGTGCCTTGTCCATGGTGTACGTCCCAGTCTACAATAAGTATGCGCTCGAGTTTGACGCGAGAACAAAGTTTCGATGCTGTGTCAGCGTTGGATAATTTCAGTGCATCACTGAGTGTAGTGTCCTTTGATATCCCCTTGGTGCTGCTTGGCCTGGATCGCGTCTTCCGAACATTTGGACAACCCTTCTCTTCCACTTGAAGCACGTTTGGCAGTGGATCTAAGAAGCTTGCAGCCGTAACGGCAACATTGTTAAAGAAACAGTAACCGCAAGCTTCTGAGTGCATGGCATGATGACCCGGTGGACGCAGCAAGGCGAAGCCGTTGGCTAAGCGACCGTGGACCACGAGGTTGGCAAGGTGTTTCAAACTACCAGCAGCTAAGCAAGAACTTGCCCAGGTAGCCTGTGGTATGAGATTTCGAACAGCAGCGTCAGCGTGACATTGCACGATTTAGAGACGTCATACTGGAAATTGAATGCCATTGAATACATACACAAACTTGAATGAGGTGCTTCGTCAAAAGTAACCTAGAAAGTTTTGCAGTGTGGTAAACCGGATGGGAGAGCAATCCCAAATTAAGACTTTTTTTCAATCCGAATAACTCCTGCTCTAATATTGTTGGTATTATGATGAGAAACAGTCATCCGATATCAAGTTCTTACAGGCAAACTTGAGTGTTGGGGAACAAAGGTGGCAGTTGTGATATGTCAACAGAAGTTAGTACACATTCCAACCTGCATATAACGCTTCTCTGTCACATTCTATTAAGAGGGAAGGAGCACCTCGCCAGAAAAAGTCACTTCTCCAGCCACCTACATGTTTTGATGAAATGATGGTCGTCATATCGAAAAGAGGAATCTTGAGGACATACGTCTACGATGCGTAAGTCTCGTCTATAAAACAGTGGCAATGGTATCTTTCAAACCTAGCTACTTAGTATGCAAACAAGTTTACTCCATCTGACTGAAACCGGGGTGTGGAGCAACTATGTATTGTTAAGCCATATTAAACACGTTATAAGCGCGCGCACCTCATTGAAAAACACACCATCGAACTGTCCAGAAAGTTTGTAGAGTTCCGGTAGCGCGAAATTCCGGGATTGTTTGATGCGCTGGATGTATTTTCGGCCGTGAATGGATGTAAGGGCCTGTTCGCTGATCTGACGAGCCTGATGTGAGAAGTAAACAGTAAACAAACGCAAATGAAGGTAGATTTACCCGGGAAAAGATGGATGGTGACAAACCGACTGAGGAACTAAGCGTAGAATATTGAAACATTCCGATTATCAGAATGAAAGTCTAAGCAGCTCAATCTGATCCGTTTAGTCATTTCAAACAATGCGATGGCTTTGAAGCAATTAGAATGTAACAAAAGTTGAAGCACATACAGGGAAACAAGTAAAGGGAAAAGACTGCTAAAATTCAAATAGGGTGGACCGAAGCTTTTGGTTCGGTAAGCCCGTAAAGCCCGCTTGTCAGTCAACAAATACATCCTGGGTGTCATTCAGAAGCTTGCATAAGCTGCAAAAGAAATTTTAGCAATCACTCAGCAATATCTAACCCTGAGGAACTTTTTGTTCTGTAAATCCACTAGTTTCACAAGTTCGGTTTGCTGGTAGATGAAACAGAAGCTTTGGTTGAGAGTTTGATACGGAGTCACTGTAGTTTACGAGTCACCAGCAAGTGGAGGTATGTTAATTTGGACTTTAGTCAGCTCACTTCATAAAGACTGCAATTGCTTGGCTGGTCCATGGTCCATCAGTGTTTTCCACGACAAACGTTCTGAGTTCACTGTATCTGCTGGAATGCTCTCATAAATCGTTTTCGAATAGATATCTGAGTGAAGGATTTCTTTTCAATATCTTACCAGCAGACTCGTATGTATATATAGAGTAAAACAAATTCATGGGTGTATAAATAATGAGAACAATAGGAGTAAAACGATAGTAAGAACGACTTCAAGAAAAAAGTGTAACACATGACTGGATCACTGGGAGTATTGGGGACATGTGTTGCGTACGGACCACTGAGAATGTCCGGTTGCACCGGTTCCGTTGGCGTGTAGAGTCCAGAACGTTGTGAATACGACACTGCAAACGCGGCATCTGGATAAAACGTCTAAATGCAGAACGGTGGTTTGTGGAGGCGGATGGTGACAGTATCAGCTATATTCAACATCTGTCTCCTTGCCAGTCTTGGCGCTTTTGAAATGAGCTTTTTGGGTGTGGCTGTATCAATGTAGAGTCCAGTATTTACTAGTAAGCCAAAACATACTATTTATGCGTCACGCGAAACCTTTCGCCAGCCAAGCTAAAATATATCCAGTCATTCGTTTAGATAACGGCCTTGTCGTAAGGCTGAGAGATCTAGCTCAGCATAAGCAATCAGACCAATGGTCACAGGTCGAAATGGTCTGTAAAGGAGCTACATCTTCCAATTATGGTCCGATCACAATTTGGCTGGTGAAGAGTTGGTGCAGACTGACTGCGTAAAATGTGCGCTTGAATATCCTCGTCGGGTTTCAGATGAAAAACTGGCTAACTGTATTTCCTTTGTATGACAGATACAAATAGGCGTTTTCTATCTTCTTTTTATACCACAGCCCAAGCACAATGTATGACGTAGGAAGGGTAAACACAACAAATCGCAGATATCCGTAGTTTAAAACCTAATCTTACCGAAACTCGTGTGTATAGCATGAGAAGTCGTGAGGGTTAGACAAGCATTCAGCCAATGCACACTGTATTTTAGGTCATTAAAGTCACATCAACGAATCTAATAACGGTTCTTCTGCCGGTGCAGGTACATAGTCCTCAACTCACAGTACAGGGTACGAAATCTCCTAAAACTGCCCTCATATGTACCACTCAGGTTTTTGTGAGCTAAGACATATTGTATAAGGCCAGTTTGTATGTGCATTTAAGCCAACGTTTGATGCATCTATGCAACACTGTAGTAACTAGGACTCACTGGAACCATTGTGCAACGCATCACCAGTCCTTCTTCTTGGCAACGTTTGAAGGCCCGCTGAATCCGTGCAGGAGATTCCTGTTCGTTCGAAAACCACTCGTGCTTGTGCAGAGTCATACGCGGATCGTAGACCAAGCCAGTCGGCCTGAAGGAGAGAAAGGATAAGTTGTGGTGGGGAATGGCAAAAAAACTTGTCTATGACGTTCGTCGTCCCAATAAGCACTGTTCTTAAAGTTTCCATGTGGAGTCGGATTCACATTGGCCTAGCACTACCCGACTTCCCATGAAGTCGACCGAAACTCATACATATTAACTCATCTGCCCGCTAACAGAAGAGGCAAGTTGAAGATGACATTGTAAACGTTCTCTCATACACCCATGCACCAGGTCCGACCTGCTGTTATGCTGCCGAAGATCAGTGAATTTTCATGACCTCATACAATGTCAAGGGGATGGTACCTGTTAAAATGTTTTTTACTCACATTTTATCTACAAAGCGTAGGCCATTTAACTGTGGAAATCTCGCGTTCCTGTAAATGAGCCCCAAGGTGAGAGTATTTCGGATGGTAGGATCACTCGGGTCCAGGAAGACTGTCTACTGACAAGATCATAAACCGTTCGCAGAGTTAGCAACGTGATCCAAATAGTGGCCCCAATGAACCACGATCTTCCACTGGATACGAAAGGCACGGAAAGCCCTCTCAATTACCATCGTTTAGAAAGTCATCCATCTAAGTTTCATGATCCTTGTGCCCGACGCTCAATGTTACGCCTTCCCCTTGGTTAGAAACTACAGTCCCTCAGACTGGGACCCATATGACCTGGCCAAAGGATTTCGGCAAGCATAAAAGATCCCGGCTGTATATATAGGTAAGTGAATCGTCCGGATAAACCGCTGCCAGACTCCTCAAGCTTAGTTGCTGTCACGGCATTTCACGGTAGCGTACTCGCAGGGTCTTCGGTCACGCAAATGACCAGATAAGTTTCGATGAATGTCCACTCATGTGGGCCACTTCCACCAAATTGAGAAAGACCAAGCTAGTAAACTTTTCCGTCTAACAGAAATCATGAATAACTGTAAGCTTTATCTATGTGCTGTGGCCAGCGAAACGACTGACGTATCCCAAAGATATCAGCAAAATAGACCATAGCGTGTCTCGAGTTGATCTACACACTATCGCTGATATTGGCCGACATACGATACTGCTTTTAAGAACGGACAACATAGGGACTGGGCAACATTCTCTTCTTACAGGGATAACGGATGATGAGGATTCTTCTGAAATGCAGGAAGAATCCGCTCATCGAACCTTGAAAGGGCGGTGGTACTCATTTCGGAGAGATAAACAACAGAGCCCTTACAACTGACGTGCACAGCCACATGGTTGTAACAGGAGGGGAAACCGTACGGAGAGGACAGCAAGGCAGAAGAGGTGCTGCTGTCATTATCTGCCAGCTGAAGTTCACCTATCGCAACATGATCCGTGAGTCGAATATGGTTATACCGCAAGCTATAATCGGTCATTCCAACTTTCTGGATTGCTGTACCGGAGATGCATCAGTTGTCTCCGTGTATACTTCTGGTATACCCAAGTCGATTGTGCTTGTCTTCATCCAAACATCTAGCGCTTAGCAGAGCACCACCCTATTCACTGGTCACCAAAATTGGTTCTACAAATCTAGACCAAGCTGAGGGCTGGGGCACAACTAAGACCAATGAAATTCTAACGAGCTAAGCAGGGACTAGCTCAGTCAGAAATCTGGACTGATAATCGGTGGAGTTGCTAATAAAAGAACAGACGGCTATGTGACGCAACATGCATGTGACTAAAAAGATAAGAGTTAGCTGTTACCCTTGAATAAACCATGTGATCTAGCACATCAACCAGCGTAGTCAACCGAAATGGCCACTTGCGCCCGCAGTCCAGTCGCACTTTCTAAACAACGACAATCAGCAAGACCTCAGTAAATCCGTTTTGTTAGGAACAAATGATAAAGAAAAGGTAATCTCCACGCTGCATATTTATCTCCGGGTTGTCTACGAACGACAAGGTTACAGCACAACTCCCATAACCTAAACAGGAATATTGTTTGACAATGTTCGAACACAGCATAGTTTTAGTCACTGAGTGAGTTACAGGATGACGGAGTTCCTCGCAGTTTGCCACCCTATACTAACATGTTCGCCTTTTTTGCCATTCTTTCTGAGGCAACTTTATGTTGTGACTTATTCTGGTTTCTGGTTATGCTTCATCTTAGTTTATCCGCACTATTTAGTCTTTACCAATTTGACTCATAATACCTGTGCAGGTTGATGGAAATCAGATTTTGGGCAATACTCCCTATTCCAACTTCCGACAAATATGGGGTCGTTTTATCCTTCAGACTCATCAAAACCGGAGACAGGAGCTATTTCTTACCAATAACTCAAAGGTTCGTGCTGCTTTTCGCCTTTCTGTTCTGTCCAATACAACGAGGTTGTGGTCTGTGGCAGTGCAAGAAGAGTGTCAACCCCGATCTTCACCAGTTCAGTGGTGTGGGGACACACACAAGGAGTATCACGGTTAGTCGGTTCGATTGTTCAACAACGTAGAGTTCCTCAGAAAAAGTGAACTGCAGCAAAATATCGTTTTTCCTGATCAACCTTCAACCATTTTTTGTTACAAACTGAACGTAGTGGTGCCCAGCCCGGCAGCTAAAAAGCTGTCTGTGGTTGACCAGACTGGCATATGGGCCAACTGCAGCTGATGGCCTGTAATCTCAGGACAAAAAGTACGTGGGCAGCACAGAGACTCATATAGGTGCGCAGTGCCAAACTCTGGTTTTAAAATCCACTCTAAGAACAGAGAACATTTATGACGCTCGGCTTACTATGTTTCAGTGAAATCAACCAGCGGCCTCCCAGGTGTTTCCAACAGGATAGTGGATTAATCAGTCGCAGACAGTGGAAAGTTCCGAGTACAACGAAATCCATGTCACAAAGTCGTTTGGAGACTGAAACAATTGTTCGTTAACTAAGGGGATTGTTCCACAAAAACCGTGAAGTACTTAGTTGACTACGCATCTGAATGCAGAAAACATGGACCGGACCTCTGTCTGCAGGAAGCCTCTCGAATTCTGAAGACCATACTTGAGCCACTACTGTGGTTATTACTATGCCACAAGCCACAAGCCAAAATTCTAAATTGAATGCAATCTGAAGCTTCATTTTATGCTAATACAGGAGATCATAGATAAAACAATCAGAGAAGCATCAAGGACGCAGGTGAAAATTCCGTTCCCATTGATGAGCTTGTGAAAGGCCAAAAAATTTAGGAGGTAAGTTGCCTTGTACGCATACAATTCAGTCGTGGCTCATCAGTCACTCCTATGACATTAAGAGAAGCGGTCATATAAAAACAGACACATTTGCAAGGTTTCAAGAGTCCATGTCACGTGTGATGGCTGGCGTGAGCGGATGTATCAGTCGGTGTAACGGATAAGAACATGTGGTGCCAGCTAGACGAATAAACTCAATTGGCAATAGCGGGAGAGTCTGTGACAAAAGGTGGGAAATTCCACTGAACGGCCAAATACACTCACACAATAGGACAAAGTAACTAGTAAAGAATACGCGTACGGAAATTGATTTCAATTTAGAGATAGATTAGTTATCAGTTGCTTTTGTGCACATGAAGGAGGGTTAAAATGATGCACCGCAACTGTCACAGTAATGTTAATTTTTGTCCGTGAGTAAACATAAAAATCACCGTAAAATCCCTCCTTGGGTCTACAAGGAGAAGAAGAAGGAGTCTGGCGATGCCAGATTTCGGACAGTGCGACTCTGCTGTTACAAGACACGCTGGTACGTACTCCCCTGTTCTTGTAGTCCTGTAGGTGCATCTAGCTTTTATTACGCAACTCTATTTGGTCATGACTAACCGATTTTATTTGTCTGAATGACATGACGTGTTCGGCTTTCGTTATTCTGACTGGTTTAACCATTCGCAACAACCTTCACATGCGACGTGGATTTGCGAACCCGACTTTGTGACTGCTTAGTCTAATATCGTAGGATTAATTGTTGAGTTGTCATCGGTATCTTACTTGCAGAAGTATGGAACAAACTGTAGTAAACGATCCAAAAGGGGTACATCTGGTCGAAGGAAATCCGCTCACAAGTAGTAAACTTTGTGAATGGGTAAAACAAATTCGTCAAAAAGGACCATCAAAGTTTTGTGAACTCACTTGGGTTTCTTTGGAACCAGAGTGGTCTGTACTTCGTCATGTGCCGCTGGTTTGCGCCGGGATGCTCGCAACGAAGTGGCAGATGTCATGTTTAAAGGTCCTTCTCTGTCCACCTACCGTACTGAAGGGCCAGTTTCATCAGTGAAATAATGGCTTTGCGTTCCAGCCCTAAAGAAAAGTAGAACGGGATGACGTTGAAACCTGACCAGGGGAGATTTACAATTCGACCCTGTTCAAGCCCGGAAGATGTTTTACTTGTCTCACTACAGTTTTGTATTCTGTCGCTGAGGGTATTTCTAATTCCGATTACGATGTCAAAAGTGAGGTCTCTTCTTTCATAAAAAACAAAGCAATTCCAGTGGAAAATAAGTAGCTTTAGGATGTCGAAATAAAATAGTTTTGGTACAAAAACCGCTCGCAACACGCCCATTTTCTAATGCTGTTCTGTTTCCCTGATACCACGCTAATTATAGGGGCTAAGCCGTGTAGTTAGTGTCGTACAAGGAAAAAACATTCCAATATCTTGAACGTCAGCGAAGATGAACCATTAGTTGGCCTCTGCGCAGCGCATTCAGTTGTGGCGCATCGTAAACGAGATATTCATTTGAGTCTTTCGCTAACACCATCTTAGTTCAGAAATGAGCGTTTACTGCTTCCGAGGTAGATTTGCCTTGCTTACAATGGAAAAATATAAATCAAGACGGCTTCTGTCAAACCTTAGTTGAATTATGGAAGTGGCATTTTTGCTTGGTCTGAAGAAAAACGTGAGGTAATCAAATAAGCTCATTTGTGACCTGTATCAAGCTATGAATCAAAGTGACCAGCCGCATCGTCGAGATTACAGCCGGGAACCACCACTCATGTGGTCACGTGTCCGATTCCTCTACCCTCCCCCCTCCCCCAGGAGTAGAAACGAAAGCACTCGTGTGGCTGGTGTTTTCCGGATCCGGCCTCAGTATAACCGAAGACTGCATACCTCAAAAGTTCCCATTTTAATACTGAAGAAATAATGGAGAAGAGTGTCAAATGCTTGAATAGTTTCTCCCTCAAGTAGATCATACAGAAATTTCTCTAAAAACTTCAGATTACTCGGGAGCAGCAAATTGTGCCCGATAATTTCTACGTCTTGCTGAGCTGAAAAAATGGGCTACAGTTAAATCTCAATAAACGGAACGAGTAGCGTGGGTAGGGAATTGTTTTACGCTCTACCAATTGTCGTTGGAGTCTGAATGTTTGCAAATGAGTAAGCTTACCTGTGATGTGGTATGAGGTTTACTCGGTGGTGCTTGCTACGATAAAACATTTTTGGAGAAGAAACATCTCTAAACCTTCCAAGCTTTTTAGCAGCAGTTTGAGAAGGCATTGGAAGAAAAAGACCGATTAACTGTGTCTTAAGGACGGCTTTTAGAGTTAATATGTGGTTCCCAGGGATGGTTTAGATTGCTAACTGATGTACGTTTGTGGACTTGACTAGCACTCAACGATCAGAAGCAAAAGCTGTCATTCTCTTTCCATTTTGATTTACTCATTCTTACTCGATACTTGTCCGTCATTATGAAAACTTGAGGACAAGGGTCCCCCAACTCTTTCAACCGCAGGCCGTCCAATCACTTTCGTAGAGGGCCGCAAGCTGGATAGAAAATTGGGTAAAAATCTAAAGCGTGACAGATAGGTTTTAATAAGTGGTCTAGAGACTTGTTACGGAGAGGGTCGAAAAGCTGGGCAGCTGTGAGTTATCGGTTGTCCGAGAAAAGAGACTACACTTGCTGGTTCAAACTGTTGATGTACTTTAGCTAAAAAATTCGTCGCTCAATCCTTCGATAGATAACAGTCTTGTCCTCGTGATTCTGATTACTTTGCTCTTGACGAAGGCTACTCATTGTGACTGAAAATTCGGGTTATGGAATAAAAACTCTGCAATTATCAATCTGTTATTCCACCACTGACCAATTCAAACAGATGTGGTACACAGAACACAACCTAGTCCACTTCATTCGTACCAATACGGTGCAGATATTCTAAGACAAGTTTAACTTCAAAGTTGCACCAACTACCAACTTTCACCTATGTGCAAGCACATTGGTAACTAAATATGTAGTATTTCAAATGAAATCAAAACCGCCAATTAACGCGACAGTTGGAGCTGCTACCTGATTTTTAACGCACAAGTAAATTGTCGGGTCAGGTGAATAGCTTTGTACGGTTTCCACACTATCACCACTCAACTTGCTGAGGCCAAAAGTTTTCAGTTTATTTTGGGAAGAGTAGTTCATACAAGCAACAGTCAAGTTCACAAAGGCTTCCCTTCTAACATTTCATTTTATCGTTGATAGTTAATTAAGTTCAGATCCACTGTTGTTCACTGGTTCGCCCAAAATGATTTTGGAGCTGCTTAATGTCCTTAATTCTTCGTTTAGGTTTGAAAATCTCACCGTTTCTCTTGTAATTTATCCCGTAGAGACAAATGGAGGAACATTCAAAGTTTATCCTTCAGGACAACGACTGAGGTTTCCAATCCACCATGGAATTTCATTGAGGGATAATTTCCTCCGAAGTCATTTTACGATACTGTACAAATTGCGATTCCGACTGCTTTGGCCCTGAGGATTCAGGCTGGATTCAAGGTAGCTCAGTTCTTAAGGCGTGAACTTACTGTCCGTAATGTCCGTAGTTCAAACCCAGCCTCTGCATCTCGATTGTTCCTATTTAGAATAGGGGAACCTGACAGTACCTCAGCTTTCGTGTTTCCTTCTGGTGGCAGGCAGCTGTGCACCGAAAAGATATTACAGCTGAGCGATTATTATTTATATTTCAGGTTTCAAACAGGTTTTAATATCCAGTCGTTTCAACTGAGACATCGAGCACCAGCGGCCGGCTCAGGTCCCTGGACCGCAGTTTGGAGATCCCTCGTTTAGAGGCCTTAGTGACGAAAAGTGTGATTATCCACAGTCGGAGTTAATGAAGCATTTTATGAAATGGTTTCTGAGATGGGTAAATTACCCTCGAGAACAGATGTGATCAAGTTATCCAGGATATGCTAGTTCTTTCATGGGCATCATGCGGATGCGGACCATCTGCCTGGCACGACCTTTGTCCATCGGCCTTGTGCCAAGTGGAGAGGATCTCAAAGTGCCAAGACCGCGAATTAACAGAAAAAGATGAAAACAATGGACAGAAAATCCAGTCGCATTGGTTTCCAAGGATGGGAGCGATCATACACAGCAAACTGATTGCCAACAGACGTCCCGTTCGGAGTCAATGAGGCTGTTACACCAGAGTTATTGCGCTTGACACGTAGCTATCAAACACTCATCAGTAAACTATTGTACTTTTCTAACACCAACTTAACGGTTTCAACGCCAGTATTTCCAATGGCCTGGTACAGGCCACCGCGTTCCACTAGAATTTGACAACATTTACGGATCCTCTTTCGCGGTAAGGCAAGAACTGCAACATCTGAAACGAATGTACCACTTAAGAACAATATAAATCCGTTCAAAAGAGCTCGAAATAAACTCCTCAAATAGCTGATTTAACGCAACCCCACTTTTTGCGAATAAGAGGGCCTGAAGTTCCCCGGGGTGATCAGGCTTCAGCTCTGCAACGATCTTGTGGAATACACTACCTTAAGATCCTTCCTTAAGATCCAATCATGCCAGAAACACTAGTAGGGAGCAGTCCGACGAAGTGCAGCGAGTCCTCCGAAACGTCGCGTAACAAGGCCCACTGAATGCAAAGTCGTAAAGTTCGCGGGGGCAGGAGTGTGGGAACAACAAGGCGACAAGCATCTCCATATTTATGAAGGCAGCCATGTTGCATTCTTCACGGAAATGACGAGTCAAAAAATGCCGACCCTGAAATCCTCAACTCCAGTCGGTCAACGGTTGGCCGTAGCCACCGCCACATTGACTAGTACGATCGAAATACTACAAAAAGCGAGAGTTCGGTGCCTCTCAGAAGGTACCAGTTGCGCATTAGGATTCAGACTTTCACGCCCTACTCACTATGACCCCGGAATAGATCAGTACTCCAATGCCACGTGAGTCACACCTTGAAGGCAAAGTCTGACGTATACCCTATTTTCAGTCTCGCACACATGACATAGACTGCGAAAAGAAGTAAGATGCATCTTCTACGACTTGAAGGACTGTTCTGGATAAAAATGGAGGATACACGCTTCAAAGGTGAACTTATCTTGTTGCGCATCAACGCTACAGAATAGACATCACTGCCCTCAATGAGATCCTGCTGGATGTTACTCGAGGCTGAATCTGATTACGCTTTTCAAAGAATTAAAATAATACAAAAAGCCAATTTGAACACAGCGTCAGAATTGAAGTTGCAGACCATATGAATAAGAGAACATTGGATAAGCCGGACTTCATCATCATCATCATCTACAGTGATAGCTATATTGCGGCCGTCGAAAGTGAGGATTTCCGCCTTCAACAGTGCCTATACCTTGACACTATGACACCTAGATGAGAAACAGAACAAGTCTCATGACCAACTAGTGAACCTGGTCAGATATGCACCTCCAAGGACTCTCTCATCCCTTCGGGTAATTCCAGGGCTCGGGTCGACAATAACTGGAAAACCCAGAAGAATATACCTAGTCCGTTTGAAGTCGGATCAATGAGCGAAAATGTTGGTGGACTAATGACGTAGTGCAATGCTTGAATTCTCAATAACCAATATGTTATTCAATATGGGGCGGTCATCGGCTGCCATTTGGAATCGTGCAAGGAACCTCAATCGTCCACATCATTGTGCGGTAAACAGATCTTGGTAATGTACCGTAAGGAGAGATATTGGTAGGTGAGTAGTCTAGTTCCCTGATGTTGAGCTTCCTCAGGTCACTGTCGTTTCAACCGCCAAATGAAGGCTGACGCAAGCACCCAGTGGGCTATGTGAACTCAATCGAATGGACCTGCGTCCGATTGAGGCAAACAGCGCAGTGTGAGAATTACGCGTTGTCGTTACCAGCAAAGAAACTGCCGTTCGCGAAATAGCTGTTCGAAATCAAGTATACGCCTTTGAAATGCACATCCACATGCTTTCCGGATGAATACCGTGTGCAGTCAAATGATAGACATCAACCCCTCACTGTATACATTTAAGAGTCAAAGGTGAACTTTCGTTCACTTTCCTCCGTCCCGCAATTCCAAATCAAATGGTCTAACGTGAAAGGTCAAGAAAATTTCAGTCCTCAACTACTGTTGAAAACATAATACCGTTAAACCAGCAAATTCGGAGCTATGGTGCGTAGTTTTCGATGCGTATGTTGGATGGATCCGGACACCAGAACACAGAGTTGGGTTCGAAAGACTACAGTAATGCTTATAGACAAGTAAATAAATGCACATAACAAACCTTAATCGTTCACGATCGTGGAGTCGATAACAAGTGCACAGATTGTCACAGTATCCTATGACAACGTCCGCGCACCAGATGAAAGTGGCCAGAATTGTAGCTTAGCGAAGTGAGCCACCTGTTGTCCCTCAGGAGATCGATTCAATGGTTCCGGTTGGTAGTTTGCATACCAGTGTGAGTGATTGTTATAACCAACCGACCAGAAAGGTTGATGAACGATGCCAGATGAACAACCACACTAATGTACACACAAACACGCATCAGCATCAAGCGGAACAACAAGTGTCAGCCATAGTATGGAAAGGGAACATGAGGACCATTAAGGCCATAGCAAGTGACACAAACGTTAAAAAAAACAATAAATATAGCCGCCGCATCAACTTAATAGTTAAAACGAGTTTTGGGCTGTTATAGCGAGATTGAGTCGTACTATCAGATAACACATTAGGCCTACTTACATCACGTGCTATGTGCATGGACGAAACAGTGGTAGGCCGGTTGCACTTGATATCCTATTACCATAGACCCCACATAGGTTGTCGGACCAAGGTCACGGCGGCAATCAGCAGTTTCACGATGCATATTCTCCATGTCGTTCCTTCTGTCCATTCTGTTCCATTCTGTCCATCCTTCATCCATGTTGTGTCATGTGCTTATTTCTTACATAGAAAGGCACTAGGACGTTCTCTTGTGCTCTTTCAACACAACCAACTTCGTCAGTGGACGATCACTCGGTTTAGATGAGTAGGGAAATTCAACTTCTACCACCGTAGCTCAATAGTCGATTGTTTTTCCATGCAGGCTCCCTCCAATCTCATTTTATTTGTCTAGAGCCTTCTGTCGAGGTTGACCTAGCTGGTTTAGGCACAGCCTCAACTACGTGCCCCCAACTAAATATATTTTACGCAAAATATATTTTCTTGGATTTATCGTAACCGACTACTTTTGAGTTCTACTGGTCGGGCCGTTACTATCGCGTGCCACATACAGGAATGCTATTGAGTGCATACTCATTAAGGCGGGATACTTGTTGTTTTAGCAAGAACCCCTATCAATTCGGTGACGAACGAAAGAAATGTTTTGTTTCTATCCCCTCTTGACCATGGTAATCGATGTCGGTCGGATTAAGGCCTTTCCGCACTCTTCGATTCGGTATTTTTTACTGTGTGTGAAAATTGCCAATATCTATTTGTATGTCCTCTGGCTTTCCACGGTCACTGTTACGACGATCGATTAGTTTACTTTGGTATGAGTTGTTCTATTGAATTCAATGCATCAAGAAATAGCGAACGCTGGTATTGAGAAGTAGCTCGGAACGTGTACAGAAAATATGAGCGTCAAACCATCCGAATAGATATGCAAAGTAGCATAATTTTTGAGTTTATTGTGTTTGATTCTTCCTTCCCTTTTAAAATCATTGTTTATGAGAAACTGCCATTGGTTAGGTTTCATGTAGTTTCTCAGAAGGACTATTCTCATGCCTCTGCATGAGTCCTGAACCTATGTATTGTTCTGAGTTTATACAGTTGGGGGCTCAATCCGTACTTCGTGTGAAAGAGATCACGAAGAGTTTGGGTGTTGTCCGCCTTCCAGGATGGGGTCCACGTGACCCCGCCTGTGCTTGAGTGGAGACATTACAAGAAATGGCCGCTAATCGATGTCAGTGGCGTTCGTGCTGTCAGTTTCTTTCCAGATTGTCAGATTGAGCGCTTGGAGGTGTAGGCACCTCAGAATGCTTGACATAGGCAAGCACTTGGTCTCCTCCCTCACCCACCCTTTTTCTCGCCTCTTCACTCTAGGGTTTTAAATATAATTAGACGAACCTGAGATCGTACGATGGCGAATCATCAGTGTCAACACTGATGTTGCTGTCTTTGGTGATGGTGATCCTGAAAGCACAAGAGACAGCAGGAACACAAATGGAACTTAATTGTGGAGCACCACAGTCATGTCAGGGTGGCCGAGCGGTCTAAGGCGCTGCGTTCAGGTCGCAGTCCACTCTGTGGGCGTGGGTTCGAATCCCACCCCTGACATTCGCCTTTTCGGCCTGTCCTGCCGCTGCTGCCTCAAAAAAGTCACGGTTGTTTCCAACCTTCAATGGGGGGAGTTCCCACTAACATTGAATGTTAATCTTCTCACGAGCTGCTGCGTTGGGTCACTTGTGTTTGGGGCAAAGGCACCACGCGAATCCCAAGAGCAAAACACTGCCTGCTAATAAACTTACTAGTATTTACCCAACTTTTATTGAATAAGGGGTGTAAGTTTGACGATTTCACGGTTTCCTAAAGTCTTGCATGTTCTTCTGGTTGGGTGCAACACGTGTCTCACTCGTGAAATGTAACTTTCCGATAAAATTACTGTCGATCAGTGCATTCATGCCAAATAAATTTTTTGAGTATGTTTAGTTCAGCCAAAAACGTTGACCTTATCGCCGGAGTCCACTGCGAAACCGCACAACCACCAGTCAGTTAGCCAGGACGCTTTGACCTCATGAGGTATCAGTAGTGAAGACGATCGCGGCAAGAGTGTGAAACAATCGGCCTCCAACTCTACTCCGTCAAAATCGGCCAGTCTGCTTGTGGATATGGTCGTCACTCGGGGCCCCGAGAGCCAAATCCACGTTGTATTTGAAAGTCGGCCACGTCGAAGTGAAGGAGTTGGGAGTCCATACGAACACAACAGAATGAATCGCCGTCGAATAAGCCACATAAACCTCGTCCGATCGGAAAGGTGCTTGCTGGATTCAAGGTGCATACCGTTGATCATGAAACGCGTCTTGAGTTACTTGAACTCTTCCCCCTACACTATCTTCACCTCCGTGGGGACCTAACACTTAATTACGCCAAAATTTGAATGAAAAAGAGTGCACTCTGGTTGGTCATGTGCATCATTTTAATTAGCTACTTATACCCTCTACCCGTAAATTGGACTGGCCAACTCAAGTATCAGTTCCTATAAACCTACTGATAGCTTTCGAATTACACCTAAAGCCGAATTACGGAAGGGAGGCGGCAACAGTTCGAAACCGATGCGACGAAAATTCCCAAAGTTTAATGGTCTTCCGTTGTCCTACACGTGACTTATGAGTATTCCTTAACAACATTGGACTAGATTTCATTGTACTTTAAGCAGCTATTGCCCTTATTTGTTGTACGAATCGAACAGAACAGGAACTGAAAATTGTTGTGATAACGAACAAAACTCGAACAAAATAAAACGCAAACGAAAGACAACAAAGGAAGACGTGAAAAATATTTCCCACTTGAAAGAACAAATATGACTCATACGAGGGAACAGAAAAGTTTGCATCCAGAAATATGAGGCATTTGAGTCAAATTCGTATCATGACAATGACGACAACAGATGGTACCTGTGTCATGAAACGTTTGCTGGAGAATCACACGGTCACGTAACACGGGAATTCCCAGAACTATCAGTACCAGGGCAAAACCGTTATAAAAAAAATAAGGTTAAAAAACGTTACGAAAAGCATGATACGTCAGCTAGGGAAACGAGGGTTAACGAAAACAATTGGAAAGCGGCCACATATACGGGGGAGATTGCGCCACTGATAGGGTCAAGCACCACGAATAATGTTCATTACTGTTCAGCTTTGTTTCTACTCTGAGATAAACAGAACACGGGGGAACCAGAATCGACTACTTCATTCAGCATGAATTGTCAGAAACATCCAGGTGGTAGATATCTTGCCATTTGAGATGTCTGCAATGGAAAGTTGAGGGTATTAAGGAAACTGAAAAGCGGAAAATTTCTAGTTGAAGTGGATGTTGTGATTCAAAAGATGCTTAGTCCAATGAGGAGATTACATGAAATAGACCAATCAAGAACTAATCCAGCCAATTAGTTATGAATACGGTGGTACATACGCTAGTAAACTGATGTTGAAATAAGACCAACAGAACTTTGGCCGCGTATCATGTAATTGTGAAATATGACTGTATGTGAATATAGTGTACCGGCGATCAAATCTGTTGGAAACAAAGGCTTCTTCAGCTTATTTTGCTGAATGTGTTTCCGATTGTGGGAACATCTGGTCTAGTAGACGAGCATAGGGATGAGTAAAACTCTCCTCAGAATTTCATGGCTGGTTAGAATTCAAAAACCATTGAAAGTCTATATGAACGAGAGTCGGTAACTGTACCGTTTGCACACAGGTCCGGTCACTCATAACCGACTACGTTGGAATCGTGTCGATAAACAATGCCTGTCTTGGCTGCGAAGCAAATTCGACGAAACCATAGGCTACTAATGAGTAGTCAGATTAACAAAAATAATTATTCCCGGCGCACGTCCTTCGTGGACAGCATTAGTGCACGGAAAATTATTTTGTGGCCTTGACGCTCTTGAGGTTGCCACACGAACTGATTGGAAATATAATCCACACTACAAGAGTATACAACAGTATGTAAAATGTGAGTCGTCTTGAGGAACCAAGACCTATTCCGTATGTTTGTTGTGCGTTGCACGGAGGACACTACGGCTCAGTATTGGCACTAAAAGCTAATCCACGTTTAGATATGCTAATTTGATGAAACCCACGAAACCTATGAGTACTCTACATTCAGATCCTTCCGAGGACAATAAATACGAGTGCAAGTTCATACTCTGTGAGCAAAAGTAATTTCATAATGGATCGCAAACCTGTCTAACAAAGCCATGATGAGTGAAAGACTAGGTCCAGAAAGGTTAATTCTGAAGTTTATAAGTGCAGTACTCAATTTGAAATGGAAATTATCCATCCACAGACAAAATAACACACCGAAAATAGGGCAAAAATCTCCCAACAGTGCACAGGACAAGGAGTACATACTTCAAACTGTGCTATTGCGTAGTATCAAGGGGACGTGTTTGCGTATCGATACAACGTACGTTTAACCAAGTTCGTAAAATGGGTACGTGAACCACGGTAGTCGAACTGCGTGAACACAATGACGAATATTCGGTTTGAGACCCATGGATGGCAATGAGAATCAGTGCTCAATCAGAGGAGGACCAGGCAAGCCTTCGCCAAACTTGGCAAGATGGACCGCGTGTTTCGGTCCCGAAAGAACCTGGGCGATGGGTAAAAGGGGTGCGAGACAAATATTAAAAGATTCCCATGCAATACCAACGAGTATTTTGCATTCACTAAAGCGCCACTGCATGAATCGTCTAGCACACGCGTCAGCTGATTCACTTATATATAGCTGGACTTGTTCTACAATAGTGGGCCTGAGAGGCGTTTTACCGCGGGAAAAACAGATACGCCTTCCTCCATTATCCTCGCAATGCAAAGAATGAACCTTAGTGCTGCTGAATACATATTACTACTACGCCCAGTACACATTCCATCATTCAACTTTATCAACCTACTCTAGCTTTTAGCATCATCAAATGTGGGTTTCCAGGTGCTACAGCATGAAGTACCTGGGTTGGTCACAGTAACCGTCTGACATTTCACGACTCCCAAAGGCTGCTGAATTCGGCTAAACTCTTAAGTAATTTATACCACAAAATTGAAGATAGCGGGACGCACGTTATGTAGAAATACACGTAAGCAACTAACTGGAAACAAAGCGCAATAAACAAGTTCGTTTTGAAAGGTATTTCAATCGGCTGGTTTCAAGCGCCTTCTTACTATAAGTCAACCAATTAGGACGATTAAAAAATAAAAGTGAGCATTCGAGATGATTAGCATACTAACCTCATTGTTCACATACGATTCGCACTTGTAGCACCAAGTTGACAAATCCGCGAAACTGAGGACGATCGGATGCTGGGTAGCAGAAAAATGCTCAAGCATGTGAGAGTTGGCATAGCGACCGCAACCAAGCTGAAACGTAGAGTAAAATCATTAGACGGAGGACAAAATTGTGCAGAAGCGATTAGTTCAACCTACTATTTCTGAACCATACATCATCCCATAAAAATCTGATCATCTCCAAGTATCTTCAGCTCATCCATATTTCCAGTTCCAGGTCAGATTTAGGAAAAACAACTGTTAGGTATCGAAATGGCAATAAATGGGTCATGAGAACGTGACGAGATCAATGTCAACTTACTGTGTAACAAGTTAAGCAGACCCAAATCTCATCGCACCAATCACATTGACTGCATTTCGCCGTCAGATCAGGTTTCCAATCTGGACGATATTCTACTGCAACAACATGGGGGCAATTGGTCAAAGGGGAGACCACGTAGAGTGGTGAAGGGCCAGTAGCTTCGGCCTGAAAAATAGAACGGTGACTTGAATTGGTATCAAATGAATATTACTATCGTTTGTCTCCAAAACGATATTATTGTAAATTCCAGGATAGGAAAGGGTAAGCTTTGGGATGCATAGCTGTCTCCAACAATACCCTGTTGATAGGCACTAATAGGAGCATAAGTCAGATCCAATGATTACATTCTACTCTGGCAGCCGAACAAAGGGCTGATGAGAGTCACAGCTGACACAATTAATCGGTTAGTATGTATCTTCTGGTAGATAGCTGTTGCCGTCGTCCAGAGAGGTGTATGCACCTAAACCAAAAAGAGCCCTATGGGGTTCGCCACCTCAAGCCCCTAGTTCGGATCGTCAGTTTGTTTTCCTATCCGTCAAGTTTCAGCCAGCTGTTCTTCCTCTGCAGTATGGACCATGTGGATTAGTTACGTCGTATTCAAATGTCTCTCGGATCTCACTATGACCAGTTCAAGAAATCGGACTGGGCCGATTGTGTGAATAAGTGGATATGCGTACTCTGCAAGGCAAGTTACTTAGCTTTGCTAACTTATTGCTTCTAATTTGGACTGCTGACGCAACCTACCAAGCTTCTCATGGGAGCCTTACTGCGAACCCCCAGCTTGAACCGTACATTAGTATTCCAGCGCACAAGTCGACGACATCTGCCATCAGACTGGCAGTTCACTGGTTTAACCTTCTACGTGCAACCAGCAGTCCAGAGGTATGATACACACTGAGATGTTGGGGGTAATGAGGGAATGGTCTGACAGCGGTACCAGAAGACTTTTTGTGACCACCACTGACACTAGCTACCCATGTGTGCTCGAGGTGTGCATAATTAGTGGCGCAGTCTGTGAGTTTCAACTGTTATTTCATCCCGTAGTTCAGTTTCCCAGCTCATAAACCGTGCATCGAAATGCAGTGATTCGAGCTGCTAGAGCTTCATCTACCAAGGAGAATGAGGGAATAAGAGCCATGTGTGGAGGCGATGGTCCAAACAGTTCATTGACATCGAGTGGTTCTGCTTATCCGGTGTGACAGGGATGGAGAGCTATTAAGTGAAGATAGCTTTGATTTAAGACCGCCAGTAGCTGCGTGATACAGCTATGTCTGTCAGTGTCACCAACGAATGGTGTGTCCTGTCCCGCGGTCCCCATCAAGCAAGACGGCATCTACGAATACGACTAGGTTTCGGAAAGTTCGACCTCAAAAGAGCTGTAGACATCGATCGGTCAGAACTACAGTCAACTATCACGAACAACTTAAACAGCCAAATGTAATGACACATTACCTCTGACCCGTATTAACACAAACGAAGTAACAGGTGTACAACATAGCTCAGCTCCTACAGATGGACGTACCCACAAGGTACTGATGACGTCATCATCATGGACAGCACGTCAGTGTTCAACACTGATGCTTCGCTGTCGTACAACCATGACTTTTTCGAAAGCCTTATTGTGAAGAATGAAATTGGACGGGGAAGGGACTCAGTGTTAGCTTGTTGCAATCATTCCGGGGTGCCTACACCTCATTCGGGTAATCTGGATGGAAACTGACAAGAACACCACTGACACTGATTAGCCGCCATATATTGCAGCGTCTCCAACCAGGCGCAGTGGGTCCCCATCCTGGTGGTCGAGTAGAATCGACAGCACCCAAACGTTTCAGAATCTCCTTCATACCCCTCTAGCAGGCGAAGGATCGGCCAAGTCTCTGATTCCGCCACTCTAAATTCGGCATGGAAAACAGCACTCTCTTCGGCAAACAGTGGTTCGGCACACGCAATACATGGCCTAACCGACACAGCTTCTGGTGCTGGACACATTCTCAACGGAAGTTCCTGTTGCACAACCGGAAACTCACTTTCTAATTGCCTCGTTACGGAATCGTCGACACCAACCCACAAGAGCTATGGTCCTGAGACAACGATTGTCAAACACCTGAAGACGTCTCAGTTCCGCTGCTCGAACAGGCCAAGTCTCACAGCCATACAATAGCCTAATACAAACGTCCCTTCAGATTCAGGAATATGCCACTTTGACGCCATAGGTGCCTCAAATTAGCAAACGCGACCCGAGCCATGCAGATTCGTGCACTGACCTTATCAAAACTAATACAACTTCCAAGGTGCGTCACCTCTGCTCAACAGTATAAATCTTAGCTGACACATCCTCGCATAAAAACAAGCAGCCAGGCGGGAAAATAACAAAACATGCATCAAACAAGCTTTCCCTGCAACACCTCTACTACTGTAAACCCGTAGGAAGCCTTGCTACAATGGATAGGCACTTTATCAGTAAAGTAATTGTTTCATAAAATAAAAAAAATACGCCAAAGAAGGGACGAAATGCATACATCAGTGTTTGCGCATGTACATAGATGAAGTCATGCGAGTCTGTTGTGAGGTAGAATGAATCTACATAAAACGAGCATAACCGTTCGGAAAAAAAGCTTAAAAGGTAGGGGAAAGAAGGCTAAAATAAAAAAAGTTGCCGCAAACTGTCCAATGAACCTGGGTATGGTGAAGATAACTTCGGAAAAGTTGAACATCCGTTATCGTGCTTGCGTTGCATCAACTCCAAATTTCGCTCGGTGTGCAGTTTGTTTGGCCTCGGACAGAGCCTTTGAATTGAAAAGCGATATTTTTATATAACAGACGATAACTAATGGTCAAATGAGACTGAAGCACAACTGATTCTAACAAAATGGTGAACAGGTCGCCAAGGTAAAAATTTCCCAGTAATAGATCAACTTAGGTGTAAAAATCTGTGTCACCAGTCGAACCGCAAAAGGTCACTCAAGTCACAAGTAATTAGATGGCTGATGACGCGTTCTGAAAGTTCATCAGCAGAGTACGTTACACAACGATGCGACACTCGCAACCACGATACCATCAAGGCATCATCAACAGAAAGTGGCAAATTGCAGCGTGGTCAAAGCATGTCCTTATAACGTGCTTGTATCGGGCTACACTGTTACGTGAACAGACCGAGGATGAAGATCCTGTCCGTAAAAGCAATGCTCAGGGAGGAAAATGCAGCGTAAAAACAAGGCTATGACTCTGTGGTCAAATTGACATTTGAACCCCACTTTGTGCGTACAAAACCGCCATATCTTTAACGTATCTTGCCTATGCTAAACCCTTCAGATCATATGTTTGAAGGCTGGGAGTAATCGACCAGTGACATGATATGAAGCATCCACAAGTCTGCCGGTGTCTTAATGACGCACTACAAACTTACCAAGTTACCAAAAGTCAGCTGTTGAAGTAGTCCATTCTCGTGAAGAGGATATATGACTATAGATTAAGTGGAGAGGCCTCAACACTTTTAGAGGAGGTTTCGATAAAATACTTAGACTGACCTGACGGAGATGCTAGACAGAAATCTTAAGATAAGTGGACGAAAACTCTACAAGCTTCATCCCCAGAGGGCAAACACCCAACGGAACACTTTAACTTAGAACTGAACCATCTTTCGACTTTCCGTTGAGCTATGGAAGGATTCCAACGGAGTCCCTTGATACATTTAACCGAAAACGCTTGTGAAAAATGCCAGGAATTCTTGACACGAAGAAGTAACAGTTCGGAAACCGTGAGTGGACTGGTGTCGGGTTAAGATCGACCACTTGATGTTATACCAAATACTGTTAAAACTTGGGCTAGATATGTGGTTTGATGCCCCAAGTAGGGACAAACTTGCTCAGCTATTCTATTTGTCGGTAATCAGTCCGGATCGGTAGCCTACTCCAAGGCAACGTACCACCGGCGTGTTCACCCTTAACATCCAACGGCTCATTCGTCCAAATGATAATGTACGTTTTGCTGGCGCTAAGCCGCTGTTCATTCTCTCGAATAACTTACCTCCGTCTGATAATTTGTAACCGAACATTTCAGAAACGCATAAGTAATGTAAGGGATGTCTCATGGCGCGTAGTCGCCCAATTCTTTAGTGGTGGAAAAGAGTGGGAATCTCGCTCTCAACAGTATGTATTATATGAAACCTGATAACAAAATAAAGAGCTTTATCTGAATTCAACAATGAACCGAAAAATTATACTGAATCGATTACAACGTACCTCATTGTGTACATACGCTTCACATTCGTAACACCAAGATGAAAGGTCTGCAAAACTGAGGACCAACGGATGTCGAGTAGATGTGAAGTGTTCCACCATATGTGAATTCGCATATCGACCGCAAAACACCTGATAGTCAGATACAAGACAATATAGTGAGGAAATGGAACTTTCTTGCGTAGGAGACGAAAAAGGACGGTGAAATGAAGGTCGACTGGGTAATAGGAGTGGTGACATACAAATAAACGATGGATGTTTTGATGCCAACTACACTCTTCGTTAGCTCTTGAAGCTACAGATAAGTTTGCCCTTTGAGCAATCCAGAAAAGCAACTAAAATAACCCGCCTAATAAGCTCCCGTCTAGAGAGCTGAAGGAAGCAGAAGGAAGCAATCCAGGGAGCTAAGGCACCAAAATAACACTTGGGTCATTCTCTGTAAATGGTTTCCGTCTGAAGGCTGTTCGCTGTATATCACCAATTCCGTAGACCATGATGAAGTAAAGCAAGGACGAAGTGTAGCCCGGTCTAGCAAAACTCCAGGCACCACTACTGTTAATCGAAAGATGGTATATCGTTACATGTCCTTCACTTTTTATACACACTCAGATGAAGCGTAGAAAAGCGCACAAACGAAAATACGGGACGACGAGCCTAGGAAATGAGATAAAATAGATGATAATATGCAGTAACTTAGGTCCTAACAGCATATGCAGAAGAACCCAACGATCAGAAAACCCAACGTCTTCAGAAAATTGTTCTATGCATTTTCCAAGAGTAGCAGTAACACATGTGTCACGGGAGGCTAGCTAGTCGGATAATTTTATCGGCCATCATATCACCACAACGGATAAACTAAATAGCGGCAACAATCTAAAGTGGCATATTAAAACATGCCCTGAACGGTAAGCTGCTTCACTTGTTCCTTCCACAAGTGGAATTTGATTTGTGTTATTGATGCGATGAAGGGGAAACTTAGAGAAACCCACAAGATAGGAGTGGAATCTTGGATAGGAGAATGCTGGAAATCAAAATAAATTAAAAGTATGAAAACTTAACTCGCCACCGCCCTTACCGAATAGCAAGTCAAGCAAACCCAATTCTCCGTTTGATTCGTACAACGATTGCATGTTTCTCGGATATTGGGATTCCATTCTGGATTGTTGTGCACCGACGTCAGATGCGGACACCATGAGAGGGGAGTGACAGCAAACAAACGCTCTGGGAGTTGCTGACTTGACTCCTGAGAAAAAAGAGACGATTATAGTGTTTAGAGCACAAAGTGCGACAGTTCCGACACTGTTCTGAAGAGGCTACGACCTGTGCTCACACAGTGCCGACTAGCACAAGAAGCTAGTAAATCTTTTGAGTTATGGAAGATAGGATATATGCCGGAAATCTAAGTGTTATGTCTGCTGATTCGCTAATCTGCTGTATCTGATTGCTGACCCGCTCCAGTGCCTAGTGCCGGAAAAAAGACTCACAGAAGGGAACACAACAGCTATATTCCGAACAAGCGAGCGCGAGAGTGTGAGTGAGTGCAAGTGCGAGAATACAACTCAAGCTAGTCATTGGTGGGACACTGTCTAACTTGGTCCAATGCTGACGCACGCGGTCTGGCCTTGGTATAGGCTGCGACGCGCTGCATACTGCGGGGGCGTTGTCTGACCTTGAGCAGCGCTGACACGCGCTGTCTGGGTTTGATAGAAAGCTGTGAGGCGCTGTATATTGAGGGGGCGTTGTCTGTCTGGTCAACATCTAGCAGAGCTGAGGGTCTCAGTAGATTTCGGGCATTCAGTGGTCGCTTTCAGGAATCTGACCTTCCTGATACTAAGTGAGTAGAAATAATATATTTTGTTGTACAGCGAATTCAGAGAAATCTAGTTATGACGGTCTAACCAAAAAGGCAGGAGAAATCCACATTGGAAATGCAGAATTCGCGGTAACCACTGATTTGGAATTCACACTCAACTTTTATTTGCAGCATTATATGACTTTTCAGGCGAGACCTAAGGTCCAATACTGTCGAAGGACGAACAATTCGATAACAATGAGTGCCGTCAGGAAAGAACAGGCAACTTTACCTTTCAGTACGAACAGCACACAATGTGTCACGCATATAAATAACTAGTAATGGTGAGGCGCATTAAGGTCTTATTCAGATAGACACTTACCAAGCCAAAAAAGGCATGCATATCCTCCGTTTCAATGCTGGCAACATGCATCAAGTCTTGCAAAGTAGCTATGGCAACCACCTGATTTTCCGCAGAAGCGATCGGCGTCGAGCTTGACTGTGCATGGCCTGAAGCACCAGCCGCATTAGTAAGTGTTCGTCGGTGCTGCACTGGGGAGGGTACATCCGATGCCAGGCTGGATCGGTCGCTCTGTCCAGTATTTGGTGAGGCAACTGGAAAGAGAAAAACAAAATCCGAAAATTAGGTGTGAATTATCCTACCCAAACCTCATCCCGGGTCACAAGCATCTCAGCGACGGGTAGAAAAAATAAACCAAGGAAGCCCAATACAGTTGCAGCATCACCACAATATTTACGTCGGTCGGAAAATTACGTGAGGACAACAATGTGGGACTGAATTTAACGGGGTGCTAAATTTAACTTAGAAGGGTATGACGGGGTTACGTACGAAAAAACCCGTTTGTGTTTCACAAACACTCTAATTTGCATATAAATTTGGTTTTGACGGGAGGCTCAACTGAATCCAACTGGTTCCGTCCCTTACTGAGCTGTCCACGACAATCCCCATAAATTTCGGTTTTCCTTTTGCCTTGCTTTCAGGGCTTCAGGATTGAATCGCTACAGATGAAAACCCAAGTGGTGAGAGCAGGTGAACGTACCAGGCATTTGACGGAATACCGGTAGTAATAAGCAGCAAGACGATACGAACCAAACGCAGGGAACGGGACAATTCAAACTTCATTCTAATGACTTACCTCGCATCTGTGTGAATTCATCGATTAGTTGGGGTAAGTTGACTGCACCTTGCGAGGTAGCGGAAGAAGATGAAGGAATAACGCTTGTAGATGCCACATGCCCTGCACTCATGTGACTAGTAAAGAGATCGGTGCCCAAATCTTGCAAGGTTTCCTGCTCCGTCGCAGCGGGGACCCGAGCAGCAACACCATTCGTAGGAACTGAAGTCGATACACTGCCTATGCCAATGGGACTGGTGACCGCTAGAGAAAAGGATGGGGAAATTAGAGCAGCTGGATGGCTGAGCGGTGATCCTACACTGCGAGACGCTCCATCACTTAGACTGAGGTCCTCCAGTCGAGATTGAATATCAGTTTCCAGCTGTCCGGTAAATGCCAATGCCGACTGCGAACCAATGTGATGCTCACTGGAACCACTGAGACGGCCGGATTCGTCAGTTATAAGTTGTCCACGTACCGGACCTAGATGTAACGCAAAGCCGAGTGTGACAATAAATCCAAAATACTCCTAATTTTATCGTGCTAACGAGCATAAAAGCAAGAACCGAAGAGATTAAATGATGGCAAAAACCCACCATAACCTTGAACTGATTTCCAATACGTTTCTTGGGTGCACAAACTTCGTCGGATTGCTCTACACCCCCTGGAGAGATAAATGGGAAATGCATAGCACTGGAATTGATTTCACATTGAATAATGCGCAAAAATAGATATAGCGCAGAAAACGCAAAACGTACTCAACCGTATTCAACGTGTAAAACCAAAAACCGTGCTGGATGAATAACAATCCAAGGCCGTTGATCTCAAGTCCATTTGAAGAATGGGGGAATATTATCTTAAATTACGGACAAGTGAAGATAAGCTCCAGAAAGCACAACAACTAGGCAAGTTGCTCATGGTGAGACAGACTGATTATGCCGAGCATTTTGTTCGATTCAGTTCGCAGCACTTTTTAAAGCTTTTACGTAAATTTTCCATAATTTACCATCCACACAGAGATTTGATGAGAAATTGTAGAATGCAGCAGAATGCGGTAGAGGAGAACATCTCTGGGGCCCTCCCTTAGGAAAAGCTTCTCTTGAAGGATTACTCTAACAAAATGAAATTTCACATTTCCAAGACTTTTTTAAATAAGCCTACCCTTTCAGTTTGGTAGTTTATTATTACTCGCTGAGACTCAAACACCTATAAGTTCTCTGGCTTCTCATCGGAAAATTATTTTTATTGTCTTTGTCCGTCCTCTCGTGTCAAGAATTTCGTACAACTCAGCAAGATCTCCGAAAAGACCTTTGAACCACTGTCTCAAAGCCGGGTGGAATAAGTGGTGACAAAAGAAATAACATGGAAAAGGGCTGGTGCATTGTCTGACAAAATTCATACATGGTAATTGGGAGACGGAAGAAGTTCCAGGGGAATAGCAGATATCCACATTCGTTCCTTTCCTTAAAAAGATGCCATATCTGAATCTGGGGTACCAGTAAGGCAATAACAGGTATCACCTATATGTGCTTACCGACTATCGCCAGACAGAGCTGTGAGAACCGACCCGCGTTCCACCAACGTCAAGGATGCGTTGACCGCATTTGCACATTGCAATAACATCTCGGACACAGCTGTACCTACATAGGTTATCTTTTTGCATTCAAATGCAGTAGATCGGGCTTATTTGCGGCGACTACGATTCCTCATCACACTTTTTCAATCTTTATACTTCAGCACTAATGGACGTGTCGAACGTTAGTTGGATGCTATTCCTTTGGGTTCATCATAAAGCGGTGTTCACCAGGGCTGCAGTTTATCACCTTTCTCAGTTAACTTCTTTGTCGAATCGCCTCTCGAAGAAACCTTTGCCACGTCTACTACCTCCGACATGGAAACTCATTCTGACGGCATCTTGAAGACCTTGTGTATGCAGATGATGTCGCACTCTCTGAGTCCGATTTCATCCAGATACGAAACCACCTAAGTAATATCACGATGCGATTCGGTACACGTATGGTATACGACTTTGAAGTGTAAAGTGCTATTTGCAAGACTGGGTGAATACACAACCGAGTTGGTAATGGCATCCGAACCACTAGAGATAGTGGTCGGATTTATCAGCCTGGGTAGTTGCATCATATGTAGTGGCAGCACTGCTAACGAAGTGAATGTCAGAAATACCAAAGCATGCCTTCCCCGAAATGAACACCTCTGAGGTCTGCGAAAGTCGGCTTTCACAAAGCGGAGGTGCAACTAGTGTTGCTCTGGGATTGTGAGCCTTCGGCACTTTTGGTTTTCACGAGAGGTTCACCGGAAAACCCAAGTGAATCTCATAGAATATAACAGAGATGCAGCTGGGTTTCAGATGTCTTCCGCAAAAACCGAATCAGCATGTAAATGAGTGAATCTGTCGAATGTCGGGCAATTTGGGTTCAAGGTTGGCGGACCGTGCCTACCTGATGAGTACCAAGAAGGGAGAAACCGGTCATAGGCTGTCGAAGAGTTTTCATCAACCTTGTAATAGTCATTTTTATGAAATGTACTCAGACTTCTCGAATATCGTACCAACTAAAACACGAAGCGGTCTTTGTGCAGCACATTCAGTTGAAGAATATCACAGAGGAGGAATTCAATTGGGTTTCAGGTGAGTCTTCCTTGAAAACCGAACTGGTATGCAAATCGAACATTGTTTCATGTCTGCGAGGTCGGAGTTTCATTGAAACATGGTTTGGGGCATCCATCGACAAAACGAAGCCATACAACCAGTGACGCTGTCTTATTCCTGATTAGTAATCTTGTTACTTTATTGTTCTTATTTATCTCATGCATCCGCAACTTCATTTGTTCTTCCAAAGCCACGAGACGTGACGATTCGAACCATTACAAACAGATTCACGGCGCTCAAGCTGAAGTAAACAGAATTCCTGCTGGCTGCTTCACCTTGCTTTTCTCTGGAATGAAAGTAAGACTACTGAACGAGCAAACGTGTTCATGCTTGACTGGTGTGAGCTCACCAGAAAGATCCTGATCGATTTTATTGTCTGCGAGCATTTTGCAAAAATGTTCTACCTGATCATTTTTACTCCTTGTACAGCGATTTCTCCAAAGCAAACTCGACATCGTGGACATACTTTAAAGTTAAGGTATCATTAAGCAATACATCCATCGAAGAAGCGTTGGTGTGTCCCATTCTGCGTTTTCGAAAGGTATTCTGTATCACCAGCCCTGAAGAACCACCTGTATCTCAACGATTCCGCCAAAAATGACCATTCTTTACACCAGGTATTCAGTAACTTTGATTCTAAAATCCCCGTATTGTAGTGCTGGAAATCCACCTCACGAGATGCATGAAAATTTTCTTGACTATACTGGACTTGGCAATATCCATCATAAGCATTATGTACTCTTTTACGCCCTCAAACAAGTCAATTTCAAGACTTTCGTGTATTTTAAACGAAGCTTAAGTAACCTCATTACCCAGTATCGACCAATAAGCATTTTGTTGCAGGAATAGGTATCTCAAGTACACAATTCCGGCTTCTAGTAGGCAGACACTTCGAGCACACAAGTTTAGGACTCAAAGCCAGATAAAGCAACTCACTTCTCGGTCGGCGAAAGGCCGAAAGCCAACCTGGGACAACAGTCACCAAGTAAGCTGGCCACAGAGTGACACATGGCTTCTGCAGTGGCGGTGAGGTGGTATCCGCCTTCGAGAGCCAGTATGAGACCACCAGTAAAGGTGCGTTGTTGTTGGGCCAACCGATGTCGCGTCTGACGCACAGGAGTAGATACCTGTGAATCCGTTTTATCATCCGTCACACTTTTGGCGGGACACAAGTAAGCGGCTGTGAGAAGTAGGTGTGTGAGGTGGGCAAAACATTCCGGGGAAACACCCAAACCACCCTGGAGAATTAAGTCAACAACGGGTGCAGTGTTAAAACACACCATAACGGTCGGATGAGAAAGCGGAAAATTTAGACAAACAACGAGAACACATGCATCGGTGTAAACAGTTCAGTTACACGAAAAAATAATTGATTGGTTATTGCGTAACGAAGACTGACTTTTTACTCGTTTGGCTTCACAAGAGTGCTGATCCGATCATACATCAATGAAGTTGGCATTAACATCTTCTCACACTTACCAAGCGGTCACCACGAGCAGCGTCGAACCCAGCAGAGACAAGGATGAGTTGCGGACGGAATTCGTACAATATAGGCAGAATAATATGGACGAAGACGGCAATATACTCGCCATCTTTTACATGACGCTAAAAAAGTAAAGGAAATAGGTCGACCTTCGAAGTTGTCGTCAATAAACAAGCGCGGAAGGTAAAACTCTGGAGTGAATCAACACACCGAAAGGGGGAAATGGAAGTAAAAAGGCATCAGTTAAAACTTCGAACAGTTACAAGACGGACAGACGATTACAGGAGCCTGGATGGACTGCATGCGTATGAGCTCGAGAAAAGCCCTGGTGACAGCAATGCATGAAAAGTGCCGCAACTGAGCGAGTTGATTCATATATTTATCCTAACTGATAGTCCCCTGAAGTGCTAAAGGTTACCACAGAACGGTTCGAAACATATTTGTGCAATTGTATGCAGCGTATACGAAAGCAAGTGTACTTCAGTTGGTTTCTTGCTTGAGAGTGCTGAGTTAGAAGCAGGAAGGTACTAACGGCCCAAGTCCAATGAGGACATGGATTATTCTTGTAAACAAGACACACAAGTTTGTCAAATGTTGTACTCATTGGGGCGATAGAAATTGTGGCAATTCTGAAACTGTACGATAACATCAACTTTTCACCAATATGTGGTCAATACGCGAAAGCGCCATCACAAGAATGATCATACGGAATCCTGTGTTGACCGAAGAGTTTTGAAATCGAGAACCTAACTGTTGTGGCCAAAGGTCAAGTGGCTCATTATGCCAAGAATTTCGTCGTGAAAAATCCACTGGAATTACACTTAGTGACATATAATGGCACGGCCTTCGTTATTATGAATTTCAAGAGTTTTTTTGACACCACTCGACTTTGTTCCTCCCGGTTGTTCGTCAGGTGATCCGAAGGTGAAGACACAAAATATCTCCTACTTACAGTTTGTAGAAGCTCTGAGGATAAAACATACTTAAAGCCACCAAAGAAGCACGAATAAAGTCAGTAAATACGATCCAGTAACGTAGCATACTGTTTTCACTTGAAGTGGTAGACTATCGCACCCAATAAGTATGAACGACCCGGCCCTAACATCGGCCTAGTTAGTGAGAGATCAAGTCACTCTAGTCGGCAATCTAAAGAAGACAAAGAGTGGTTGATGGGCAAGCGGAATGAAACTGTTAAGTGACGAGCTGTGTTTTCCCCACGTCCCATGCAACGCAACAGAAGCAGACGAAATGTTTGGAAACGGCTGAATGTGAGAAAGATTTGATGATAATGATAACATATACTGAGAAGCAGCGCGAGTTCCCCCTTTGAGTGCAGAGAGTACTTCGCAAAAGTAAAAAAAAATGCAAATTTGTTAAAACCAGCAACACGTACTTTTTCGAAAAAAGCAACGATGAACATACAACCGAAAGCACACCGTACTCAACAGTCTTAATCATAGTGAAATAGTAAGGCGCTATGTACAGGATGGTATATCTTATCCTACAGCCATCGTACTAGATGGTCCGGCGAAATACCCGCATTTTGTCTGATATGCTTGACAAAATGACACTTCCAGAGAACGATAGCTTTGGTGGAATTGAGTGCACTTTGTTTGAATCTAGCATCGGATGAAGAGATCAGCCAATTGTTCTATAAGAATGCTGGGTTTTGTTTCAAAGGGAGGAAAGGGCTCATCGATACCTCGGCCAGACTGAATAATGCTTCCCAGTAATTCATAGATGGGATGTCGAAGATATTTGACGCGAGACATAAGGATAACAACCATAATGTGTTGGAAGCAATGTGAGGTGTGACAAGTTGTATGTTCTAAGCATTATTTGTAGAAAGTCCAATGCAGTAGAACGACGGGACAACTGAATAATAACCACCAGTGAACGCGCACGTTCACCATCAAGCAAATCATACCCCATTCCATGCAACCTGAACTGTTCGTCCAAGACCGTCCTCTGACCCACAAACGGTTGGATCAGCATCTGCAGTACTCGGGTAGTATCTGCCTTCGTCGTATCGATGCACTGATATGAATAGGACACTGTGAAGTAGAAGCATTCGTAAGAGAAATTAAATTATGGAGACAAAGGAATGCGGCCACCTATCAAACAGATACTAATGCAGACTAGCTTAGATATGAAAACGGGTTTATGCTATAATAAAAAAAACTCCTCGCCATGGTTCCGAATCAATAGATATTCAACACTTTGGTACGAAATACTGAATACCCAGAAGAAACAATCGACATCGAGAACAATGGATGAGGAGAAAAGGAGCGAAGAAAACACAAGCGCTTACATTACTTCAACTCCAAGTAATGTCAAGTGCAGATATGATTGATTCGTTTCAGGAAATAACACTTCCATCGGGTTCAACGTGGGAACCACTATCAATTTGAAAGTGACCATGACGGCAAGAGACAGAACCGTTCAAAGCCAGTCCAGTCCAGGATGCGATGCGTCAACTAAGCCCAACGAAATAAATCGCAATAGTTGTCTGCTCAGCCTGTATCGAATGTTCTGGTAATGTCATTCTCACAGCCGACAGCCCCGACAAGCAGAATATCGTTTAAAGTTACCCCTCCGTAGATAAAAAATTATCTCCCGGATTTAGTTATATTTATGAAAGTTGTTATTGCTTGGTCGCTGGCCTGTTCGCCGAGCTTGGTGGCTGGATTTCAAACGTTTCATCATCAATCGAGGACATCGTCAGTGAGGGGTTGAGTGAGTCACTCACCCAAAGCACAGTAGCGCACCCGAGCTTCCTACATTCTGCGACATTCCCAGGTATCACTGAATTTGTGTCGAGTTAGAGAGATTGCAGAGTAAGCGTCCGAACTCCAATACCAAGGCGTCAGAGATTTGAATTCTAGCCTTACCTCTTGATGCTCCCATTGAGACTAGGTCATAGTGCCTCCTAATGGAGGCACTGAATGGAACCAAAAACAGACCGATATGACTGATATGGGAGCAATCAGTCCATACAGGTAAAAAGGACTTAGCAACTTGGACTGGTAGCAAAAGAACATACAGCTGTTGGCAAAAGGAAGACATCCTGGTACATAGTTGCATTGTTTTCACATACATCACCTCGTAAAATATCTGTGAGAAGTGATTCGTTTGATACATAAAAGGCGACAAGATTTCAGATAGCACAATCCGATGTTTCGGCTGCTGTAGACAACTGTTCTCAAAGAAGGAGGTGAAAACCTAACCAGAGAACATACATACCTCTGAGTCAGATATAATGGGTTTGGGTTGGAATATTTGTTGAAGTTGCTATCCGATTTGGGATTATTGTGAGGGAGTGCGTGATTGAAATGTTATGCACACAAAATAAGAAGAGGAACTGGAAAAAGGCTGCGACAGAATTTCACAATCATCGTGATGTGCAACCTTAGAGTATGTGCTGAATAACCGCATTTTTGTGAGAGTATCAAACATACAGTAGAAAACAGACAGGAAAACAAAAGGTCGATCAGGAACCAATATAAAAAACCATTGTGGTCAAATGATTTCATCGTGGTTGTTTTTAGTTCTTCCTCATCCAGAGGCCAAAATTTACCATTGTTCAGTTACCTTTGAAGATTCATGCTTTACGATGGGAATGACAGAACTTGAGCCTTCAAAATGGAGTGATCAAATAATCTAGTGGATGGATGAAAAACCTGCGAAAATCTCACCATGATAATCCCAAAAATCCCCAGAAAATGGTTCGCCCTCCATAATAAAGTAGCATGTTTAAAATGCCACCTATTTAGTGAAAAGACACCAACCCAGAAATGATTGAGAGACACGGCGTACAGCAGTACGTACCTTGGATCGTTTTCAAAAATCTTCTCCGTACCATTCCCATGATGCACGTCCCAATCGACTATGGCGATTCTGAGGGTAAAAGTATACGTATGTGACACTGAGAAGCTGGTAGGTCTTTCGCAATAACCATTAGTTACATATTGTGCGTATGCTCACCGCTCAAGACCATGGACCTGTTGTGCATGCTTCGCGCCCATCGCCACATTGTTGAAAAAGCAAAATCCCATACACTTATCAGTCAAGGCGTGATGTCCTGGGGGCCGGACCAGAGCAACTCCGTTCAAACTCTGTAACAAAATGGATAGCTTTTAGTAACCTCGTGAGCAGTGTTTCACGGCCTTTGTGTAGCATATTCAGTTAAATGATACCATGAATGAGGTATTCAGCTTAGTCTTCTGTTAACATCAACCTAATTTGCAAATGAGTGAAGTTCACCAGCTACGTACAGCTTGGTGTTCAAGCAGAACTTAAGATTAATGGAGATTCGGAGACTAAGAACGCCCCAAGAAGGACGAAACCGGTAGTGCACTGTCGAGAAGTTCTCAGCAACCGCACGAGTGGTGTATCGTATCAATGGAATGCATAAAGCTTAAACCCAAATGAGAACCAGGAAAAACCAGCTGGATGGGAGTGAGAATAAAATCAGGACCTACCTGGCCAGTACACACTTCATCTACTACAGCTAACACAGAACCAGCCGCCAGTCGGGCACAGTCGTACGTGTGCTGAAAAGGAGACATAATGTTCAACTGAGATTATTTGGACGACGAAGGCTTGTCAAGATAAGACGATTAAATGCGGAAATTACCCTGTTGAAGAATATGGAATTTTCTTCGTTTGACAAACTGTCCAGAGCGGTTTGATCCAGCGTAGCTGTTTTGGCTATCATGTCCACATAGGCTGTCGCATGCACACGGCAGAGTTCCGTGCGAGTTGCATAACGGGCCTATTGGGAAGAGTAAAAACTGATATGGGGTATTTGAAAAAGGTTTAAATAGGTAAACGCAAGGGTCAAACACTTCCGAGGGCGTACTGTTAACGTCTTCTGATGAACTAACCAGACATGCCATCTTTTGGCACTTTAGAGCGTTTGCATTAAACTGGCAATAAGTGCCTCCAATCTACTCCAATTTCGCAAATAAATCATGGTTGCTGTGGTGAAACCTCGATATTCCTCACTGATATGTTGTTGGTGATGATGTTGGCAATGACTGCGGTCAGTTTGTAACTGGTTAGGCTGGACCTGTTCTAGTTGGGCTCTTCAAGAGAGGCATGCATTCTCCAGCGACAAGTATACTTCACTCATGTTTGCGGAGAACGTATAACACAGTGTTGGGAAACACGACGTGCATTTTTAGGACAGTGACGGAAATCTCCTCCGTCAGCGCCCGGGGTGGCATACCTTGCGGTCCAGAATACCTCATTCAATGAGACTGCTTTTAGTATAACCAAATTTTTTGCGTTGCACACTTGTAAGATTCCCATTAAGTGCTCACGTCCATATAGTTGCATGCTGAAGAATAAAACAAGCCAACTGAAAGTGCAGCCGAGTACAGAAAGTGTAAGACTACGCGTGGTCAGACCGTGTAACTCACCTCAACGCGTTTACATCGACGAGCCAATCCATATTCATCTAGCAGCTCATAAGTACGGCGTATTCGATTCGGTGCCTCTGGATGGTTTCTGTGCATCAGAAAGTAAGAGAACACGAAAGGTAGACGTCACAATGGAAATATGATCAACTGTCAGAAATGAGGCATGCAGTGCACTCGAGGAAACGTGTGTATCGTAACGAGTGACGATGGACACAACTGAGTGATACAACGACAGATTGATGTGTTAGACTTAGAAACTATATCTTCCAGAGCAAGGATGGCTCGCATACGACAACTGTTCAAATTGTCACAGAAAACAATATGCCCATGAGGCTAACAGTGGGTGTTACCAATGGATACCGCTCAGCCAAGTGTCAATCCGGCAAAGCGCGATCTACCGAACAAGTTAAGATTACTCAGTGGACCCAGGAGCGTAGTTTTAGTCATCTTAAAAAGGCATGCTAAATTAACATGATAGAATTCCAAATCTAGATTTATTTCCTGACTGAGGCCATGCTCAAAAAACAAAAGCTTTATACGATTCATCTTCGTTGGGAGCACCAAATGAATCTGTGGCAGCTTGCAACTCCTGGGTACCCTCACAATCTACGAAATATGGGTGGTCTGCTCAGAAAGGAAAATACTCCAAAAAGGGCCACCGGGGTACTCTGTCTGAGTTACTGTCAATCGAGACAGCTAACAGCGGACTATGTGATGTGCATGGTGTGATTGAAGGGCGATTGGTAGTGTATCGTTGCCAACCGTAACTAAAGGTTATTGCTCAGAGCCTTAATCGGGAGGATTCATGCAATGCGCATTGCAGATACTTTCTAATGGGCATAAACAGTGCCTCTCAGCAATTCGGCGTACGTTATATGCACTTGTAGGATCAAGGAATTTCAAAATCCCACTACCCCAAAAATGAGTCCTCCAAAGAAAAGCTAAGTGGAGATCTAAGGTTGAGTGCGCACCACAGCCAAAACAGGCAACAATCCTCAGAAAGAAACAGTGGTCAACTAAACCTAGACATTGCATAATGGGAAAGCCACCGAATTCCCCCAGTTTCCGCTGTCACTTGTTTGTGCCAAAGGGCGGTCTGATCCCAAACTTCATGCGTCAGGTGTGTAAATTTCACAAAATGTGCGACAAAAGGTGAATATATAGATTAGGTGTCCTCCTATCGCTAAGAGAGACGTAGTTGGTCAGCCTACTCATCTGAAATGATCCATTCATAGTAAACGTCTGTCATCAATATCGAACCTATTCATCACGCGCATCAATGGTGAAGATTCATATGCAAATCCCTGAATACTAGAAACAGACATCGGGTAACCCGCCAAGGACGCATCTCAGAGGAGCTACTTTCAACCAAGTATAATTTAGGAAATGGGCCAACTTGAAAACAGTCTCGAATAATTATCATCAAACACAGATGAGCAGTATAAAAAGAATGGGAGGCATGTGGAAATTAGAATCTCCAACAGCTGTAGTCACGATATGGATCTAAGGCGAAGAGAATTCAACCACTGATTAAGCCATAATATGCAATGACTCGAACATAGCCGACTTACGGGTCTTCCTCATTCTTGTGATTCTCCATTCGACTATCATAGACAATACAAGTGCTGGAAAAATAGTTGAGAAGCACGGGAAAGTGAGGACCTCGTAAGTTGAGAGTGGAGATGATACTAGTGAGAGAAAATCACAATCACGGTTCTATTTTATGTTCAGTGACACGACTGAAAGCACCAGGGCAAAATGGATGAAACTTCACACAAAACCAATATTTCAAGCCGTATCCGAACCTTGTACGGAAGTTATTCCCATAAAAGCGAACATGACGAAGTGAGCGGTTCCGCCCCCCGATTATATGCTGTTGTGAAAAAAACCTGAAACGGAAGTTGGGTTTTGGAAAAGATGGTGGAGTTGTCGACAAGGCGAAGGAATTGGCCAGAGGTCTGCAAAAACTCAACATCGGACTCATTTCCAAACCACACACGGGCAAACAAAGATAGCTTCAGAGCAACTACTACTCACCGATGTAAGGTCAATTAAGGCATAGTACATAACTAAAGAGCTGTTCGTGACCCTAACAACAACCCAAGACTGACACAGATTAAATTGAAAACTCGAGTTTAAGCCGCTTGGGTCTTGCCTTTCGCCTCTTGTGATGTTGCTTACCCACAATACCGCATCTCCTAGCCAGAAATGACAAATTTTCTCGGTGGAGGCTTACACCTCGGTTCGATGGTAGTTAGTTGGCTTCTGTATCAGAATAGATGACAAAATAGCATAGTAATTTTGGAGCCGGATTAGTTCAACTGCGCTCTAAAGAATGGCATGAGAACTCGCACAGAGTCCGAAATCAAACGAAATGACGTCAAACTACCGGCTACTTTGGTTACTGTGTAAGGAAATATTCACTATCCAGCCTGTAAACCGGAGTTCTTCGATCTCCAACTTTTCGCTGCAGTCTCCTAACGTCCCACTCATAGAATAAATAGCAAAGAAGTAAGCATAACAGGTAACAGCACCCGCACTTTCATAAATACCTTACTTGATGAAAAGAGAAACGGTCATTCAGATAAAATCCACGCACTACAACTTGTTCGTTGAAACTAAAGTCCTCAGCTTCATATTCAGGAAGCACTTAATTTGGACTACGTGATTGAGCAAACGCCACTCAGTTTACTCGAGTCCCAAATAATATGCTTTAACGGATTCACTCATGATGATATTATCCTGGGTGGATCGAATACACTGTGCGAAACGGTCCCATGTCTGCTGACGACGTTACTTAGCCAGAAATGTTGAGTCTGAAGGAAGGGTTTTCGGTGGTTCTGGTGGGTGATTACAATTCCATGTAGGAGTCATGCGATTTTTCGCATCGAGGCGTCAGCAGTAGCCTGTTTTCGCTTACCCGCCCTGCTGTATGCAGCAAGTAAGGCGACCTGGCTGATGGCACCACGCGACGGCCGATGTGGCATGAGTTTATTTGTATGTGTGCAATTCATGGTTGTACGTGGGCTAGGATACTGTCAGGGCGCCCACACCTAGACAGGACAACGATTAGGGTCCTCAACCAAAGCCTTTGGCTCAAAAGCCTAACCGCAAGGCAGCGGTGTTTGGCGGGAAATGCAAATGAATTACTGTTTCTACGGAGCAATTCGCCACATGTTCCAACCCCCAACCTGGAGGACCAGGAGACTGTGTTCGTCAGACCTCTAGCCATTGACCAACCTGGTATGAGGGACTCTGTGAGTGTCGCAGGACACTCCCCAGTATAACTCAATGGGTCGCTGAGGTGCGTAAACCGCCACACCACGGTAAGGTCCAGTCTCTTCGTGACGGCAGGAGAGTTGGCTGTGACATATAAGGGCAGCTCAGCTTAAAATTTGTTCTGAACTTCGATGACTGACGTCTCAGGACCAACGTTAGAATCGATTGGAATCAGCGGATTTACAACGAGATCACCAGGAAACAGGTCTTTAGTGAAGCAGAAGATATTTCACCCAAGGAATGCATCCAACATTGAAAGCTAAGGTGATATGGCCATTTTACACATGCCAAGTCATGGCCTGCAGAGATCGTTTTCCGTCCTAAATTCGGAGTGCTAGAAAACTCGAAGTGAGCAGAGGGGAATGAAGGATTTTACGAAACTTCTGGGTGCTGTTCGTCTTTCAGGGCAGGGTCCACATGACCATTTTTGTGCTTAGCTGGGGACACTGTAAGACACGGCGGCTAAACGACGTTAGTCGCGTTCTGCAGTCCCTATCTAGATAGTCTGACTGTGTTTTATAGGTGTAGGCACCGCAGACATTTGTGACAAGCCAGGCCTAGGTACCCCTCCCTGTCTCGTTTTCTCTTCTGTACATTACAAAGCTTTATTAAAATAAACTGTCATGGCCTTACCGCAGTGAAGCACCAGCGTTCTCTGGTATTGCCGTCAATAATGATGAATGCATATAGTTCGTGAAGTCCTGAGAGCTCATTTATTTATGGCAAATAGGCTATTCAAATCTATTTCAGAATGCACGACCTGAAGAAAGAAACGAAACCCGAATCTGTACTAACCTTGGAAAATGTTTATGGAGGGCCACAGGGTGGGTTCGCTTCAGATAGGACATATACTGGTCAATTCGGATAGCATCCTCTGGGTCATGTATGTGTTTCTCTGGCTTCATTGTGGGGACTTTAACGTCCAGCCTGAAAGCAGCATGGAACAATAAAAGTGAGACGGACCGGCATGACCAAAGAGTGCATAACCTTAAAATCGAACATAACAACAGGAAAATGGCTTACGAAGGCACCGTGGCGGTTCTCGCTTTCCTTGCTCGTGTGTGGGGCATGGGGTTGAGGAGAAAGAAACTTAGTTGGACGAAAGAAATTCGGTATGAAAATCAGCATGCGGTGCATCGAATAGATCATCCTTCCGTGGATAAATAGAGTAGTTTTCCAGGCCATTCCAAGGGACTTGATCCATAAGTAACATCAAATGGAATGTGCCAGACAGGTGTGGTGTTTCTCTTCTCTTGAAAAAAACATGCTCCCCAAAGAGGGTGCTTCCTCGTGTGAAAGAAAACTATTCTGAACCATGTCGCAAGCTTCCAGTAGCTGGGTATTTAAGCCGCAGTCTTTCCCGAGAAATTAAAATAACATCTGTGTGCGTTCGAGTGGATATGTGGCTTCGTTTAAACTAAATGCCCGAAATATTCTTTGGCATATTCTTGTTAAAGCTGGTGCAAAATTCTGAACCTGTATAGTGACTATCAGCAACGATCCCATATGTGAGTGTTCCAGGAATCCTTTCGGATACGATGTAAACCTAAGGCGAGATAACTTACCACAAATACAAGGGGAAAAGTTTATTATAATTTTTGAGAACTAGCTAGAAATCTAGTCACAGTGCGTTGCCATTAACCTGTATAGCAACTGTGAAGTAGTCTAACGAAAGGTGGTGTACTTTTGACCTCTGCTAACTACGGGGCAAGCCAAATCAAGTCAAGTCGGCAACAACCACTTGTGTGGAGATAGAGAGTCAACTGCCCCGTGACACCAACCGTTTAACGTCATTCGACTATCAGAGCTGGATCCAGGGCGAAGAGTATTTTCATTATAGTGTTTCCTCTGGGGGAGTAAATCCACCAGCTTAGGACTATCTCCTCTTCGGTCCCGATGGGTTTGTCTCCTCATGGTCTTTGCAGTGGAAAAAGTTCGTAAAGCTAAAATAGTCACCCCATCTGGGGCGGTTCCCGTAGATGGACTACTGTTATGAAAACTGCCCAGGCTATTAATTAGTGTTCAGTGCTTTGACATACTATATATATATATATATATAATGGTATATAAGCGAGTGGATAAGCAAAAAGTCAAAATTATGACACTCTGAGTCAATACAATAAGGAAAATGTGGCTAAAACAGTGGATTCAAGGTGTGGGTGGAAGAAGAAAGTGAAGAAGAAACTTCAGTGGCTTCAGTGAAGAAACGGGTCAAAAGTCCCTATGGCGATAGATGGACAAACAAATAAGCGATTTACTAACGTCTGTAATGAGAAACACGTCCGATTCGAACTGATGGGGCGTTGAATGGGTCGAATGCTCTGCCATACAACCTACCAAGTTTGTTCAGGCAAGTGTTTCCTTTCGGCAGCAGGGACTACTTCAGGTACTTGGAATACGGACAGCGACCGCCATCGAAACCTTAAAACGGAGACACAGTTCGCTATTGTTTCCAGGACACTGTGAAGGGAGAACAGGATCGATAAAATTACCTTGACATCGCCGGTAAGAGGTATTGAACAAGCAAAAACAATTTCCTCAACAACCCACGTCAACCAAGTAAAATGGAGTGAGACTGCAGTGGGAATACTACTACATTCAGCTCAGTGCCGAAGAAAGCGGCATTAATGGATGTCCGTTACCGATTTCTCTTCTAAAAAGGTTGTTCACAGTTGAAAGCCTGACATCCCTGACGCCTAAATAAAGAGCTTGTTCGCATCTCGGTTTGCATAACTGATTCGCGTTCGCTAATGGGAGCAATTCAGTTGAAAACATTTCATCTCCAGTCAAGGTGACAGCACCCATGAGTTTTCGTGTAACCAATGTGGTCGGCGTTGATCTATCGGAAAATACAGAATGCGAATAAGAAATCCTACAGACTAGTTCGACAGCATGAAAACTGAATAATTAGTTCGCCTTTTCCCTACGATGCTTATCCTAGATTCAGTATCCACAATTCCCAGACCGATTCCCAATTTGCGCCGTCAATATACTGAACCGCTAACGACTTACCTCGCATGTACTTCCCCTACCGGCTCCAGCGAAGGCATTGGGTCTCCGAGGAGTGCCGAGACAGTATGGGCAGCACTTTCAGCCAAAGAGTCGTGATAATAGCCGCCCTGAAAAGTGAGTATTGATTGGCCTTTGTGATTCAGTCACATTTTAAAGGCGTTCAATTAGATCTTATTAAGGAAACAAACATCGTGCTGAGGAAGCGGGCAATAAGGTTTCGCGATTAGAGAACGGATGATAACCAAAAGCTAATGAGCAGATGCGTCATAGTGACAACCTACCTCCAAGGAGACGATTATTTTACCCTCGGCCAGACCCATAAGTTTGTGGGTGAAATGAGCAAACAAGGGCGGTGTGACTTTGAGTTGACCCTAAAAAGTAGACGAAAGCTGAACGATGCAGGATACATACAGTATGGGATTCGGACAAGCATAAACTGCAAAGATGGTATTCAAAACTCACCAGCGGACATCCATATGCACAGTCGTAACCGGCCGAAACGAGAATTAAGTCAGGATCAAACTGAAAAGTGATAATGGAGTTATGTGATGAGATTAATCATGCAGACCGTAATTTAAAAGATAACAGCAATCAGATTTATAAGACTAACGGGATTCCCTATCAAATTACGCGATTCAAAAAGATGCAGCTGGACGGCCTACGAAGGTGCGAATTTCGATGTTTCGATTGGTTCGCGGATCCTGCGATTATACCGCACATGAACAGAATGTAATCCGCCGCGCAAGACTGAAAGTGCTGACAGTCGGAATCCTGAAAAATTTCATCGTCGAACATGGTCGAACAATCAAAGAAATAATGGTCTCATGAATCGTACTTCATTCAGTATCAAATTGAAACTCCGCCAAAAATGTTGGTAATGCAGCAGTAGTTCGTCTATGTGCGGTGTGCTCTGTCAATCAAATTCAGATGGTGGCATGGGATTCTCTGATTTGAATTATCGGTTCCACCTTTCTAGGACTATCTTGAAGAAATCTAGATGATCTTGGTCAAAATCTACATATGTTCCTTGTTAGGGTGTATCAAAAGCTTCGTTCCTCTATACAGTAGGGGTCCCCCGTTTTATAATGTACAATACACCCTACAGCGCATCGACAGACAGGAAGTCATGTGGGATAATTTTAATCAGCGACCCACTATATCCCTGTTTTTAGTTGTATTCCGCATCTGACCATCTCCACCCCACAGTATCCGCTACCACAAAACGCGGCGATCCGTACACAAATACATAGTTCATGATTGTCGAACTGAGCTAAACTGATAGAATAATCTGAAACTAGCGATGACCTCCGGCAAGACCTCTGCTGTTCCACTCCGTTCATGTAACAAACAATGGCTAACCCTGACAGAATAGCTCGTAATGTATATGGTGTGGAAGTTTCTCCAATTTACTGAAGGTGCCTTAGTGAGCGGCAAACACTGGCCTTTGACTTATGTGGTGTAAACAGAGTGCGCAGATACCACCTGCCCTTGTCCAAGACGGATTTTCAACAGGTCTGCATCAAGTACGTACCAGAAAAACCAAACGTCGACCAAGCTGGGTCGTGTGGCAAAAGGACGTTGGACGACTTTTATTCAGTGGTGGCGGCTCTTAAGGGGCAAAAAATGTGATTCTGACCACTGGATCGTTTTTCACTTACACTTCACATTCCATATTGTTGGAGTACACCATTTCGCAGAGCTGACCGGAGATTATCACAAGCTAACTGACACTGAGTGAATGAAGATGATGAAGCAAAATATTGAGGTAGTTTACCTGTCATCTCCTGACTGCCCAAATGAACAATAAAGCACACGAAACGCGCTTCTTAGAAAAAGCACTTCACAATTAAAGACCACGCTGATAGAGGCCAAGCTCTCAAAAGCGAAATAGCAGAAAACGAGGGAAGAAGAATGGCACTAGTAGATGACTTAAGAGGCACAAAAGGTCATCATAAAAGGGAACAACCGAGTATTCAACCGATTAATCTAAACAGACGGTTATAAAAAGCGCGTGCGTCCGGAACAACCAGCATCACCATCTTGAGAGATGGGCAGAGCAGTAAAGAACAAGTCACCTGACTTGGTTTTAACGAAAGACTCAACTGAATCCAGCTATATCTCTCGTTTATGATGTTCTCCTTTAACTGAATGTGCTGCACAAGGATATCCGAATTGTCGCGGTATATTTTCTCAATGGAACATACTGCTCATACGGTTGCTACAAACTTTTCGACAGCACACGACTGGTCTAGCCCTTCTTGGAGCACATCGGATAGGCACAGTCCCCGAATTCCAGGAGAACGTAGGATTGACGAAAACATGAGGACCAAACCTTCCTGATGAGCCCCAAGAAGGCAGAACCCGCAAAAATCACCCCGTTTTGTCGGCGATCTGTAGTCCTACCTCTCGGCAAGCCCAGCCACCAAGGCTCCATAGCAAAAGGCGGAACCTCCCAGGTGAGCGCTACTATGCTTTTGAGAAGTGAAATCGGATGTCATCTCTGGCAGGATCCTGACATCCGCCCCCAATTCGGATTCGCTGGTCACCTCTCTTGTATTACAAGCAATCAGGTGAATTTTTTTCAACGAAACATATACTCATAAGATTTTTAGAAACTAACCCATGGTAAGGTATATCCATCGTGATTCTAATCTTCGAAAAGATCCTGTGAAGACCAACGAGTCATCCTCCTGACGACAGTCGCATCCGACTGACTCTGGCATCATCCAGTGCCAGTTACTCGAGAACCAAGAGGATAACATTCAAGAGGAAGAACCTGAATTCGACCCTAGGTGCTGTGTTGACGATTTACATACTACCTCACATAAGCGTCAGTCAGTCCAACGATCGACAGTGTTATTCCTTACTGATGTAAACACTACTTATGAATGCAATAAGCACCACACGAGCGTCTATCGCTCGAAGGAGCCTCGCTTTAATAGGTACCTCTTTCAAAAACGCTACATGTCATTTCCGGTGAACGTGTAAAGGTCTGAGTTTCCCACATCCACCTGTATCTGACAAGGTTGTCTCCTCCCTTTTGAGTTCTTTTGGTAAAGTGTCAATGGAATCCTTTCTAAATACCTCTAACATCTGTCGTCGAACGGCTCCGGGGGCATTCGCTCACAGAAGCCGGGGAAGTTGGGATCGAGTCCCTGGAGACGTAAACTATTTTGCACAACAGTGTAATTTAAAAACCAGACGGTCAATGTGGTCGGAGAACTCACCTTCTCGGGGAGTCTTATTTACGCTGACGTCCTGGCAAAAGGCGGTTTTTGCCAAGCTGGGGAGCCGACACAGCATTTACTCCCCAAACAATTACAGGGAGTAAAATGACAGAGTGCGTTTGACCCTAATATGTACCATAAACGAGAATGTTGAGAATATAGGACCAAAGGGAGCTTTCAACCTTTGACCACTGATGTTTCCGAAGTGTTAACAACGTCTGGTGCGTATAGCGAAAGAAGGGGTTTTGGGAAGATAGACTCAACCTTGGAAAACGACCTGGTCTCTTCCCAGAGGTCACGATGATAAAGGCCGCACTCTGAATTCTGAGTCCTCACAGCCAATTCTGCCCAGTCGGACGCTGAGTGGAAACGACCAAAAAAGAACCAGACAATGACCTATCGGTGAAACATGAAAGCCTCAATCAGCAAGCTCACTTATGTTGGTAGCTGCCATTTCCTCGTATGGAGACACCAAGATGAGTTACATAATTGGATAGAAGTGCTGAGAGTTCAAACACTTATTCGATGGTGTTGATGCATGAAGCTGTTGTCATCAGTGGATAGTTATTCACATCACCTATCAGCAAACTATTGGACGGTCCCAGCATGAAGTCTTTCACCTATACCGTTTACATCAAACTGGTACAAGCCATCGTCTTCTATGAATGCCCCAAACCATATCTTCCTAGAGTCAGTGAACAACAATATGGCACCTTGGTACACTGCCCAGTTATTCAAGGCTACCAGCCACTCCATTCCTATCTTCCTGAAAGCTGTTCTTGGGCATCACCATCAGGAACATCGTTCATACCAAACTACAAAGAGACAGGTATGATATGTACGAAGCCCAAAAAATGAGTAGGCTGCCATTTACAACAATAACAATAAAAGAACATATCCACTGCTGCCAGCGACAGTTTGGCCGAAATCACAATAAAGAATTACCAGGCCGGTCATTGGCCAGAAAATTGCAAACTTACCTCATAAGCCACAGGCAGGATCAGGCGATGAAAAATTGCTAAATATTCCGCATCCCCGAGGTCATCCTGGAAGTGATAAAGCAGGTGCAAATAAAAAGCCAACTTGGAACAGTACGGTAGCAACAATTAACCCAACGGAATAGTTGGAGTACTGAGAGGAAATGTGTATAAGAGGGGAGCAATGCACACACGACTGCGATGAGTTTATAGACACACTTACCCCACCGTTCAGGGGAATATTGATGTTGTAACCACGACCGCGACCACTTCCGATGAAATCAAAGTTTGACTCGCGTAAACTCGGCCAAAATGTTTGTTCATCATAACGGTGGATGGAGATATATAGAACCCTGAGGACAATGGAGAAAATATCGGCCGAAATTTAGAAAATATAGAAAATCAAACAAAAAGGTCAGAAACAGATTAAATGGAAAATCCAGATAAATGTATGAACTTCCAAAGTATAAAACACTGAATTACTAAATTTCCCGGTGTGCCCCTCGAGAAGTCCAAATAAGGAGCTAATGAAATGCGAAATATATCCGGTGTTCGAACATCAAAAATTAGGATATGAAATCCCGAGTTCTAGAACCACGTAAAGTGAGGGTATCAAAAAGAGCAAAATCCCGAGTCTGTCAATCCGAAAAGTGCCAGAATAAACGACAAAATGAAACTCACCTTTTTGTAGCAAGGTGACATTTGTTTTAAATGGTCCATAAGATAGAACGGTTCAGCTCTAACACCCCCTTCGGTGCCTAGCTACCATGCCACCCGAAGAAAACTCGAGGGCTGGGATACTGCCAGGTTGCCCAAGCTTAGACAGGGGAAGTCGAGAGGCAGAGGTCGGGTTCGTACCACGGACCTTCCGGTCAGTAAACCGCGCTCTAACCAATGAGCCATCTTGTCCCCCATTACATAGGATGGGATCAGACAAACATTGCACAATCGAGGGAAGAAATGAGACGACTAATGATAGGTGTACCAAATGAAGCTAGGATCCCAGTGTGTCTCCCTAGCTTATCAAACCCAGGACAATCGAAAACCAGCTGGCGAACAGATTTACAATTGCCATATTGTTATGGGTGTTTAAGTTGGACATTGGATCGTTCGTAGCAATGTCCGTTTGGGAGATTAAGTAGTAAAGTATTGAATCACCAACAACTGCTGTTGCACCGTCAGCTTCTGAGTTATTAGTCCCACATATTCAGGGTGCAATTCGAATTTCTTAGAGTTCTTCCCAAAGTTCATACGACTGTCAAGCACAACCACACACAAGGATTGTTAATCTATATTCTTCACTCTTTCTGATCAAAGTGTTGAGAAATAAACGTGTCAACCAGCAGGTATCATGAAAGACTTCAAAAAGGCAGCACACCTGTTGCAACCGACAACAACTGAGTCAACACCGCGAAATCTTTGAACGTACCAAAATGCCAAATTAATAAACTGTTTTATGTTCGAATGGCTAATAGAATGACCTCTGGACAAAGCACAGTTGAAAGTTACATACCTTGAGCTGTCATAAAATGAGTACTGAGTTGCCTGCCCGTGATGTACGTCCCAGTCAAGTATGAGTACCCTGAAAAAGAGACCTCCGGTGATAATTCGCAGCACTTTAAGGTGTCAAAGAAATAAATCGACCCCACCTGGTAAAAAAGAGGTGGGAGTCCCCGAATGAACAGCGTGGTGTGCAATGCATTATGGTATTTTTACTAACAGTTGGGCTACTTGGAAAATACGAATAGCGAAAACTTAAGGAGAGCGTTCAACCGAAAGACTGGCCATGCCACATCAGAAAACATAAATATTCACGTCAAAAAGGCTACTCTAACAGGATCTGCCGATAACAACTCACCAATGATAAACCGTACATAACGTACCGGTTGTATTCTAGCTTATCCAAAGCATATTGAGCGGCGAGTGCAACGTTGTTGAAAATACAAAATCCGCACGCCTCGTCTTCCATTGCATGGTGTCCAGGGGGTCTAGGAACAATGTGTATAATAGTAACTAGAAAAGTTGAACATAGGTGCTAATGGATTTGCTGTAATCTCCCAGGGACAAAAAAAACTTTTTCCCCATCCAGGGGTGTGTAAGCCTGTTTATACTAAAACGTGAATGAAGTGGACCGCCATTGTCAACCCTCAACCACAGTAGCCTCTCTAGGGGGATACTGTATTTGAAAAAAAATTTCGACCAATATACGCTTGCAAGTGGGAGCGCCCGGAAACCACACAATCGTGGAGACACACGAAGAAAGAATCAATAAGGGTAATTATCCAGGGGTTGAGAACAACTAGGCAAATTTAAGGCTAACATATTGATTTTGATAAGCTTTCCAAAAGTGATGGTCGCAGAGTACCTTGTGACCCATTTCATATCACAAGACCAGTATGCCTGTCCATCGCAAACTTTTTCAAAAGACTTTAAGGGAGGTCGATGAAAGACCAGGCACTAACTACAGGCACCGATTGAGGCGAGTGTCAGCGAAGAATCACACATGTGATAGTGTCAACAATGAGTTGAGCAGCAGCAGCAGTCGATCGAGACCGGTATATATTGGATCGGAGACTGGGGTCAACATACTTGCCCTGGTGAGTTAAAAACCGACTACATATTATCCATCGGTTATTCTTGGTTAACTGTACCAGTAGTACGAAAATCAGTGGTCGTTCAGCTGTAGCACCCTTTCGGTGCCTAGCTGTCAGGCCACGCGAAGGATGCGCGAGGATTTAGATACTGCCAGGCTTCCCAAGCCTAAACAGGGCAATCGAGATGCAGAGATCGAGCTCGAACCACGGACCTTCCGGTCAGTAAATTCGTGCTCTAACCACTGAGCCATCTCGCCCCGAAAATCAGTGGTATCACTGTGAGACAGTATACGTGCCTCAGTACTAAGTGCACACCCAATACAAGCTACCAGCTTTGAACGTCGGAACACTCGGAGGCATTTGAACCACATGGAAAGCCTTACCGATGAAACTGAGACCAACGATGACATCAAACTAGGACTGAACGGCAAAACTGGGATGTAATAGCTACATATTTTGTGGCAGTGGCATCTCAGTTCCTCTGGTTTATTGAACTTTCGCATATCTGAACTAATCATCAAATTGGTCATCTGCAAAGGCAAAGACAGGCTGAACGAGTTAAGCGTAACCTCTAATTCAAAGATATGTTGTCGCTTTTGAATCACCATTAAACGGCTGGGCCTGTAAGCTATGCCAGACAACGATTGTGCTATACAGGCGATTGTATTGAACCTGAAGGCTCATTTGGAAAAAAACAATTTTGCATTCAGAATGGCAAACGGAAAGCTAAAGTAAGTCGAATGGAGCTAAGAATAACTAAAACTCAAACCTTAACTAGTATGAAAAACAAAACAGGAGGAAAGCGCCACAAACCTATCACAGAGAAGCAGAGAAACCATGAAAAGAAAGTACGCTTTGTACTCACCGAACGAGACAAAATGCGTTTCGAACCTCACCACGATGAACCGACTCTACTGCTTGAATAAGAGATCCAACAGCAAGTCGCGCAGCCATGTTCGTATGCTTCAAATTAGAACAAAATCAAGAAAGATGTCAAGCCTATGGTGCGGACTAACAAGAGATACCGCACCGTGGCACGAGAATTGTCTAAGCTAGAGTAACATGGAGAAGACCGGATCGTTGCTACTCAACCTGCCGTTATCTTTTAGCCGGTGTGCTCTAATGTGATACACTACGAGCTCGAGACAGCTCAGTTGTTAGGGCGCAAACTTACTAACCGGAAGGTTCGCCTTTTGGACCTAACCCCTGCATCTCGACTGCTCCTGTCTAGGTTTTGGCAACCAGGTAGTAGCTCAGCCTTTGTGAGTTCTTCGAGTGTCACGGCAGCTATGCACCGAGAGGGTGTTATAGCTGAACTGTTATTATGTATTACCATGCACTACAGAAGCACGCTAGAAACTGCATCAACAGCGACAGTTTAATAGTTGTCCGAGGGGCGAAGGAGTTATCACTCTTTGAAATAAATCTACAAGCTCAAACATACGGTGACCTGAACTCGGCTAAGGTAGCCCCTTCGGAAGGTCCTTATGAGGGAAAGCAACCATGTTGCTGAATTTGTGACAACTGAAGCCAATTTCAGTCCATCCATGTTGTCTAATGAAAAATTGTTAGCTGCGTCTGCATTTAAAAGGATTCATTCAGTATTTGAGTTGGTCTTTACTGGAATTCCGTCATAACAGACAATAAACTGGGGTACTGAAGAACTTGACAGTGAAAATATCACAGGCAGGTGGATTTTGTTCGCCAAGCCATGAAGCGTACTACTGCGGGCGCGATCAATGATAGCCGGTTTGGTGAAGAGGTACGGCTAGGGGCACATTCTTAGTCAGTACCCTTGAAGATTGCTATCCGCTCTTTTGAACATCCACTCCGTTAGCCTGCAGAATCCATGAGGAACGGACTCCGAATAGCTGTTCTGGAGAATTTGCAACCAAGCCGTGTATATCGGTCACTGGTGGTCACAAACGGACCGTAATTTTGATCCGTCATACTCATGAGGGATTTGAAAGGCATGTTCTTTTAGGATGATCACCGAAACATACAAAATTCGTCAAGTTATCTCCATGAACGGTTGTTACTAAACAGCTCAAACAACAGTTGCCTTCAATTCATTGTTTTCCGACAATATTGTTGCTCTTCACGAACGTATATTTGAAGGCTTTCTTTTCTTTTCGAGAAATATACTCATTTGTATATCAATTTGGTTTTTGCGAGAGACTCACCTGGAACCCTGCTGAATATCCCGTTTGTGATGTTTTCTTTTATGTTTTGTTGTGATGTTTCTTTTATCTGACAATTTGCCTTACTGATACCCATTGATTAAACTTTTTGGAAATAAGTCCCTTTTTGATTTAGCTGATATATCAACAGTTTGCTGTGTGGGCGGCATGTGAGTAAGTGTTCTAATCAACTTGTCACTTGCACTCCTGCTTACACTCATTGCCACTAATTGCCACAAAATCAGAGTTTGTCGAGCGAATTCCAGAATTTCAACACGTCTTAATCATGGACGAGAATCACCAAACCTACCACCTCCTAGTCCCAATTCCCGGATACCTATTGTCGTAAGCTGCAACAAAAACCCTTCAGAAAACTATTGCTTAAGAGTTAGACTGGTGATCGGTGCCGCCAATGCACGCCAGGAGTTGAATTTGGCGTCATAATATCCAGTACACCGCATGCTGGCAGCTACCAAATGCCACAGTGCTCATGTTTTCTGTCACTCGGAAACAGACGTTTAGAATCTTACTGCCCATATCAGTGAATTTGGCGCTCGTCCACCAATGCGATAATAGATTTCGCGAAATCAGAACAAATCGCCTCGAATTATAAGCTCATTGGAAGACAATTGTATTCCTACACAAATATTATGGTAACTGTTGCGAGAGTCGAGCGGTTCCAGGTCAAGATTAGAAGAGAGAAGAGAAGGGCGTAATGCACGCTTCGATCGTCTAACAACGGTAGTACATGAGCTGAAAATATAGTGAGAATCACCAGTTAATGGTGTACGAAAGGTATGGTCATGACAGTAACCTCCCACACCGATTTGCCGGTAGACAGCCGTTACATCAATGGACACCCACGTAAAACTGACGCATGACAGGTGACCAGTGTTCTTTGGATTCTGACTGCGCTTGTGAGATTATACCCGGAGGGAGGAGAAGAGTAGTATACCTGCAAACAACAACGAGTTCAAACGATACTGTTACTCGGTAGACTACAAGCCTTTCGAGATGCCTCGAAGTGCTTTCAGCTCAAACAATAGATATTTTCATCAAAAGGAACGTGAAGTGCAACCTCTAGAATTTTGGGCACAGCGGTTGCAACATCACGGCATACGTGGGAGAATGAAACTCCACCACTGTATTACATTTACTTGCAGTGTGTTGGGGTTTATGACGAAATACTCTTCTTTCATAAATATTTAAAAGAATCGAATACCAAAAACCAGGGAAATATGCAACACAAATAGTCCATACATTCATAACTTACTTCGTTAAAATAGGCTGAATCAAGACCGCCAGATAGGGACCTTCGTTCATTGTCGCTCATGTATTCGGTTTGAGCTGTCTTGACAATGTGGGTGTTTCGATGGATATAAAGAAGTATGTCATCTTGCGCAGGATCAGCCTATAGTGGGTGTATAGTGTAAATGAAAAGCTCCCATCCAGGCGACCTACAGTCATCAATATACACCGAGAAAGGAGGCCACAGGAATCACAGCGGTCCCTAACGGCAATCCCCCGTTCAGGGCATTCCGGATACGTCGGGTACCATTCATTTTTGTGTAATAACATACGATCATCATAGATAAATGCAGTCCTACGAATTAAGTGATAATCAAGTAAATCTCACCCTCTGTTGGCCGAAAGACGCCTGTGGAAGAGCTTAAATAAGAGGAAGTCTTTCAAGAGATCAAATATCTACCTCACGTCCACCAGCTCCAGCAAATACGATCGGGATGTCTTCGTCGCCAAAAGGGGCCCTGAGACGATTTCGCCTGCGTTCTCTAGGTGTCACACCCTAAAGAAAAAATACACAAGTCAATTTTGAATGCGAAACAAGTTGAATGATTAGTGGTTGAAACACAACTGAACGGCGAAAGGAGATATGAGGTACTTGGCAGCATTGGTAGATATCTCTGTCCTACAGGACCCTTGGTTTAACAGAAGGCAGACAATCAGGTGCACAATGAATAGGCATCTATGGAACATAATCTACCTAATACTGCGCTTGAAAATGATAGTGTCAATAGGTCTGTGGGGTTTTCATAAGCCTAATACACTTCGACGAACCTGATCATCGTCGACATAGTTTTCCCATCAAACACGGACAGCAGCTCGCATGAACCTATAATCAAAACATAGAGGTTGAGCGTCTTCTGCGCGTGAAGGCCAAGTTTCACTGCAGTGGAATAGCGCAAGTCGTACATAGAGCACTGCACATTGGTCCTTTTATCGGAAGATGACGTCACGGTGGTATCCTAACTTTGCCGATGCGCTGTGGGTCTTAGTTGTTCGTCACCACGCAACCAACACCACATTCGTCGAAGCCGTTTTCCATATACGAAAACTCCAGACAATTTCAAAAGTGTAGCGATCGAGACTGAGCCGCGGAAAGGATCCTACTATTCCGGTAGCACAAATAAGCAACTGAGAGGGGCAAAGTGCATTCCAAATCGTCGGACAGAAAAGATTCTCAGGCCCCTGTGTGGCTCCAGCAATGTCGCAGATCCGAGTGATAAATAAATATAATGAATCGTCCAGCTGTAAAACTTTGGGTGCCTATTGCCATGCCACCTGAAGGAAGCACGAGGGTTGGGATACTGCCAGGTTGTCCAAGCCTAGACAGGAGAACTCGAAATGCAGAGGTCGGGTTCGAACCACGGACATTCCGGTCAGTAGATTCACGCTCTACCCATTGAGCCATCCGAGCATCCGCGTACTCCAAGCCTAGGGAGTCTGTCGCCTGAGATCGGATCACGGCCCACACCATTCGAGAATTCGAGTCCCAGAAGGTGTCTGTCAGGTGTAGTTCAGTTCGGTTTGTCAGTGTTCGGCCATCGGTGCCTCCGAAGCATTGTTCGCGCCTGGTGGGAACATCGGATCAGCAGTGCTGAGGTACGCCAGATGGTTTTAGGGAAAAGGAACTCTCGCACGATAGGCGAGTTGCTCACGCCTCGCAGAGCCCTTTTCGCTCAGCCCTGTACTGAGTGGAAGCAACCAAGAGGTGGACAGGTTATGACCAGGCAGCAAAGTATGAAAACATAGTAAATTCAGTCAGGTCGACAACCGCCGCCTCCCTGGATGGGGACCCCGAGACTAAACTCGTCAATGGTTAATGACGTAGCTGGCCAGTTTACCGAACTAACTGATCATGTCATTGCCTCTAACGCTACCTCTCGCCTGCTTTCCCATTTTCCGGTGGCCGAAACTGTGGCATTTGGAACCAACGTATTCTTAGCAGGCGGTTTATAGTTGATAAACGGAACGGCCCGTCCAGTGCCAATTTATAAGGATTTCCTGAAATTTCAAACCCATAGAAGGTCTCAACAAATTGAGTGTGAAACTTAGGCCTCTTCGAGCTATCAGGCAATAATTTTTTCAAATTAAGCAATTGAGCCCACGAGAAAGTGGCCTGCCTTCGGCGAGATCTTGCCTGGCGGGTTGTGTAGTATACCGGGATAAAATCCTCTCTTGAAAAATCCATGCTCACACTAGTTAATCTCTCATTAAATACAAGTTAGAAAACGGTCAACTGGATATACCGAGTAAGCATAGGTTAATTGGTGGTTGAGTGAGATGGCAGGTGGGACCAACGCTGAGACATAAGATAACATTGGTTGGACCTTGCTCCGCATCAGAAACGATTTTCTATTCTTCGGTGACCCGGCCGGATAGCGTCTATCCAGTGTTTAACGGGTGTTCTACTGGGGCCTACCAGGTGTTGGCAAACGTAGCGTGCACTACCTTGTTGCAACACCAACGAACATCCAAGGTTTATCTCATATCAAGCAGTACCTAAAAATGTCAGCCTAGGCCCCGATGTTAAAGACTGGGTTTGGTTGGTGTATGGACGAATCGCCGCCATCAAACATTCGTTAAGTACCTCTGAATGCCTTAGTCACCCCGGCAGACCGATACGAAAGTTTGTACGTGTATGGTTTTGCACTTGCGTACAAATCGCCCAGGTATTGGAGCCGATCGTACAGGTCTTACTTACGGATCTAAGAAGATACTGAGCTACAAAGTTGGAGAAACGCTGTTTTACACTCAAATCACCAGTGCCATAGCAATACCTGACGTATTGTCTAATAGATTCAGTAGGTTCAATATACTGAGCCAATTGAAACTAACACACACATATGGATGCATACATGAGTAGGAGGCCGGACGCCCATAGGCTCAGATCGGAAAGTGTTCATTTAATCTAGTTACTTATTTAAGACATTTAATTTGGTTGATTTTTATCACTCGAATATAACCTGTGCGTTAAAAACTGTCAGATTGTACTCCACTCCTGCAGTGCACGAACTTATTCACAATCATGAGCAATGAACGAAGTAGATGAAATGGAGGCTCATGGAATGTAAGACGTGGAATGCACTATCAGGCTTGATAGACCTGGTGGCATTTCAAGTGTACGGGTTTGCAGGATAACCAGGTAAACCGATCATCCAACTCTTCTAACCACTTTGTCTGCGCCAGTTGCCACCAGCTTAGAAGTGCTATGCATCTCACAAATAGCAAGACACCTGTAGATAATGAAACCAAATCCTCGCTTCTAAGTGGGGAAGGCCAGTGCAAATGTTCCAGTTTAATCGGGACACTCGAGGAAAAAGTGATGCTCCTCTCGAAGACTTTTGAGGATGAAAACACAAAGAACATAGCGGCCTGGGCAAAAGCCGACAACGAAATTTCCTATCTAGGGCTCTACATCCGGGGTCCGTTGGCTGCGATGATTCGGTTCTCTGGCGCGGTAATCAAGACTGCCACTGCGTTTCTACCGAACAGGCACATGAGAAAATCCAAGATGATCATCTGGGGGGTCATTTTCCAAAACAAGCAAGCCCAGGTGTTGTTGTTACAAAGTCTGAATGCGAATCACTTCACGCAGAATGGTTATGCGAAAAGGAAGCAAGCGAACTTTTGGACTTCAAGTCACATTCCACCCCAAATGCCGTACAGAGGATCATGGGGTGGGCTTTCAGCAGTCAAAAAGACTTCCCGAAGATTAAGCGTATATCCCAGGATTACGTCCTAGAAGCGCGAAAACTGGGTCACAGAAGTTTTAGAGAGGCGCAAAACAAGCTTCCCCCGACGACACATCGGTTGGTCCCAAACTTTTGATAAACCCGATGGTAGCTGTGGACTCCTGTGTTTTTAAAAGCACACTGGTCCAATTGACGGTGACTCCAGGTTGCAGTCTCTACTCAGCCGTGGCAGACTCACTGACTACCAACGGCAGTGATGTTCGGGGTGAGGCAAGCCTCACGGGGACAGAGCATTCAACATATTTGGAATTATCGTCGTTTATTTCCTTAGCAGATGATAAAGGCGCAGCGGTGAACTCCACATCCGAATTAAAAGCTACAAGCTGAATTGGGTCGGCTGTGCAGAAGTAAGTAGTGAGGTCCACCGGCAGAGCAGCCACAAGCATTGGCCTCGACTTCGGGGGCCGCCGCACGAGTTCCACAACCACTAGCTAGGTAACCAGGATGAAGCTAGCGTACTGAAGACTCGCGGGAGATCCTTCCGAGAATACTAAACTACCAGCCACCACTCCCTCAAAAGCGGCCAATCTGATTATGAATCCAGTCGTCAATCATGACTCCGATGGCCAAAGCCAAAATCCAACAACACTGTACCTGAAAACCCTACATCCACCGAATTGATCACGGACGACCTGGGAGTCCATACAAACACAAAAAGAAAGCGACCGCGATCGAATAAGCCACGTAAACCTCGTCCCATCGGAAAGGTGTTTGCTGAATTAGAGGTGTATTCAACCACGAAAACGAGCCTCTTAGGATTGCAACCAGAAACAATAATCTCTGGTGGTTAAATCCAACAACCAAGCGATCCGATAGGATTTTACAGAGGCATCTTGGCAGCCAAACTGCGCCCGGAAGCATAAGTAACCAAACAAAAAAATGTTCGCAAATCTCTTAACAAGAGCGATTCCAGGTTACACTGAACGATTCGATTTCAATTTATCAGCAACAAACGGTTCACCATAGGCACATTGGTTCAAGCTGCTACAGTTTTGATAACCAGAAAGTGGGAGAATGTAGGACATACAGCCAAGTCTTGGAGGTGATGGCAGGTTCAGTTAGTTCCGGAACTGGAGGTCTACGTATTGAACGCGGTAGCTTTAATGCAAGCGTGCCACTGAGCCATTTCTGCCAGGGCCATTAACCATTGGTGAGTTGAGTCCTGGGGTCCCCATCCAAGGAGGTGGCACCTGTCAAACTAGAAGCAGCAGCCATTGAAATTTTTAACCACGAGGGGAAAAACGGCGTCCCTCAAAAACAAAGGGTCCGCACAAACAGGACTCGGAGGGGAAAATCCCCTGCAGGAAGCAGATATGTAGGCCGCAGAGGCTCCTTTGAAATCTTGGACTCAAACCCGCCGCAGAACTTTTAAATCTGCTAGCCTCGCTGGTGGTACAACACCTTCCTGCTTCCCACATCCGGACGCAGCAGAAATAGTGTTGAAGTGCTTGTTCACAAAGTGCCTCAGTCTTTTCAATAAGCTTCTCGATACTCAATAGTCGAATTGCCTTGAACAACAGTCCAAAGGCGCACTTACAGAAACCTGGCTCCTATCGGATGTCCCTGACGCGGAGATCTCGACAGACAGTTACTCCATTTTACGAGGTGACTCGAAACACGGGAGGGCATATGGGGTTGCTCTATACTTCAGTGCGACCTTGACCACCCCGATTGTCCTCTCCGAAACCACTTCTGCACCGCTTTGTGATGCACTGAATTCAAATTCCGCTGGGTGGGACCGGTTTTCTTCTCCTCGGGGTCGTCTACCATTGCCCCTCAAGTCCACCGGAAGGCGACCTGTTTCTCATACAAACTATTGTGCAGCTCCCCCCAGCTACTGCTTCACGCACCTTTTGTTGGAAGGTGATCCCAACACTTCCAAGGCCTCCTGGATGGAGTTCCAGCGCATCGGGTTTAGTGGAGACTGTGCATCAGCGCTGACTGAATTCGTTCAACAGAGCGTTTGGACTCAGCATGTCGACGGACCCACAAGATACCAAGCGAGCAAACTACAATCCCGACTGGATTTGGCTATTACCAACGAGAGACTTAATCGATCAAGTGTTAAAAAAGGCTCCACTGGGACGTAGTAACCACTGCGTGCCGACATTTGTTTTCATCTGCTACTGGGACAGGAACCCGGAAGCTTAAACGTGGATTCGAAACACCTGCCGTGCAAACTTCTCAGGAACGCGTATCCTCTTTGAATAGCTTCAGTGCAGGAGACAGGACCATTGTCCAGAAAACTCACGAAGCTAATGTGGTTGTCGTCCCAAAGACACCAGCGTGTAGTCGAACGGACCAAAAGCTAACCAAAAGGATTCGGTGTCTGGTGGAACTAAGATCTCAACTATTCTTCAAAAAGATAACTACAGGGTACTTGGAAGACGAGCCGGCATTTCGTAAGATGCAGAACCGCTGTAAGTCAGAAATCCGTCAATGGAACGTACGAACAGGCCACGATAGTAGAATTCACCCGTAAAGGCAAACATGTACTATTTAATTGCATGAGACGCCAGCAAAGAAACAAGCCAACTGCCTTCTCCTTGAGGGACGGAAACAAGTAAACCACGAGTGACCCAATAGTGGAATCTGAAACCTACGCAGAACATTATGCAGGCCTGTATTCTGCCCCAGCGACTTAATCACATCCTGCCTTGGCAAGGCAGAACTACGGACAGCCTCTAACCAAATTGACCTTCACGGAGGAGGATGTTACTCAACTCCTGCACAAAAAAACCTTCAGCGGGTTGGAGCCAGATGAGGTTCATCCAAGGATCCTGATGGAAACAGGACTCTCATTTGTAAAACACTTCTAACTGTTTCGTCAGTCATTCGATGAAGGCAACCTCCCTTCTGCTTGGAAAGAAGCGACTGTTACGCTCCCAAACTCGCTGCCAAATCGATATCCCCAGCGCAACACAGATTCCTCTCAAATCGTTCTTACGTGACCAACATGCTCGTATTTATGGGCAGCTTAACCCAAACCAAAGACGAAGGAGTCATGTCGGATGCCATATTTCTCGACATCCCATGGGCCTTCGATCTAATCCCGCACGTTCCACCGCTCCAAACTCGAGTCTTATGGGATTCAGGGGAGGAGTGTACACTGAATTAAGACTTTCCTATCAGATATGACATTCCGAGTGAAAGTTGGCTCAATCTACTCTTCTTCTACACCGGTCTCCAGTGGAGTTCCATAGGGCTCCGTTTTAGGACCACTCCTCTTTTTAATATACGCCAACGACCAACCAGATGCGCTTTCAAGTTCATCAGCACTTTTTACGGAGGACATAAAATCCTGTAGATCCAACAAAAGCACCGTCTAAGTGGATGCCGACGCTGCAAAGCAATTATCACTGGACTGGTCCCCTCTCCTGAATTTCGAAAAGTGCATCCAAATGTCGTTCGGAGACTCAGCGAACGCCTTGGTCGTGTATGCTGAGAATGGACCAGAATACATCACGAAGATAGATACCAAAAGGACTTAGATATCGGGCTCTTATCAGAAATGTCCTCCTCACTCCACCATGAAAAGCCGGCTCAAAAACGATTCATCGTCCTTCAATCAATTCGGCGCATCTTCTCCCGTACTACTCGCATGGACTTCCAGACACTCTGGAACCTATGTAAGACTGCTTCTTGAATACCCCAACCAGGTTGTCTACTCAGGACGCAGGAAAGACTTAAATCTCGTTAGGCGTGTCCAACGAGCTCCTACGAAGATGGTTGCTGGCATCAAATCTTTTGAATATGAAACGCCTCTCGGAGTATTGTCATTGTTTCCCTAGAGTATTCATGGATTGATACACAGGATCGAGGCTTTCACCCAGGTTTCCGGGATCGCTTTTGTCCCGTCGTTCAGCGGTTTCCGTTCGCCTGAAAGGCACAAACAAACAAAGGGTGTAGCACTGCTCTTTAGGTTCTCAGCGCTGGGCAGTAAGGTCGCCAGTGCGAGCACTCGCATAAAAAGCTTTGAACTGGGTATCAGATGCAGCGCAGACAACCGTCGGAGGAAGGTTATTCCACCCAGCAACTACCCAAAATGAGAAAAGTTTGCATAATGAACGTGTGCGCTTTGAGCCTGAAAATCTTCTCACCATGTCCCGCCGTATGCCAGCTGGGTCAACAGTGAAAAAGCTGCTGGCCGAACCTTGTTCAAACAGGGCATAAGTAAGTATTAGGTCTCGTCGGAGGCGACGATACTCCAGGGGAAATAGGCCAAGCACCACGATATGCGTTTCATAGTCCACAGATTTAAGGTCAGCAACCATTTTCGTAGCAGCTCGTTGGACACGCTCAGTGTGGGTTATGTCCTTCTTGCTACCTGAGTAGACAACGTGGTTGGCATATTCAAGAAACGGTCTGACGTAGGCCCCAAAGAGTATTTGGAAGTCCATACGAGTAACACGGGAGAAGGCGCGCCGAATCATCCGTAGAACGGTGAATGCTTTTTGGACCGAGTTCTCATGGCACAGTGAGGAGGGCACATTTGAAGAGTGCCGAATATCCAAATCCTTTTTGGCACCTATCCTCGTGATGTCTTCTGGTCCATTCTCATCATGCACGACAAAGGCGTTCACTGAGTCCCCTCCAAATGACATATGAACGCACTTTTCGTCATTCAGGAGAAGGGGTCATCCCAACGACCACTGCTTTGTAACGTCTACATCCATTCGGAGGATACTGGGATTTGAACTTCAGGATTTCAAGCCGTGTGCAAAAAGTAGACATGGACTTGGAAGAACATTTGGAAGGTCGTGGACACAGATCAGAAACAGCAGTAGTCCCATCGCCTCCGAAGGGACTTGGTACTTCCTTCGGGTTTGTTTGAACAACGTTTTGCCGACAGGTTTTTCACCGTTGACCGAACTAATACACAGTGAGTACATGGTAAGAAGATTTTCAAGCTCAGAGCTCACTCTTTTATTAGAGAATAGTTTTTCTTATCTCAGTTAGTGTGTAGAACCTCCCTCCGACAGTTGAACACACTACATCTAGAACCCAGTTCAAAGCACTTTTTCATGCTTTTTCATGTGAATCCTTGACAAGCTTATTGCCCAGCGCTTAGAAATGAAACAGCGGTGCTACACCTTTTTTCCGCTTGTGACTTTCAGGTGAACGGAAGCCGCTGAACCACCAGAACAAACCCGACCTGGGAAGCTTGGGCGAAAGCCCCGACCCCGTGATTTAATCCGTGATGGGAATGAAATGACCAATGGTAAATGATAGAATATGGTATGAAACGGCTGATGCTATTACCACAACCTCAGGAAGAATTTCTCGTTGCTTTCTCTCAAACTGTATCGAACAACAAATTCCTCATCCAGCACCATAGCTGGATGGTGTTTTAGGTATATATGCGTGCATGTGTATATATGCGCGCATGTATACACATGTACGCGTGCGTGCACCCAGTTAGCACCGGTGCGGAAATTTCTGCAGCATGTCTGCATCCGGGTGCAAAAGTTTCCGCACAATATCCGCACACTTCTGCACCAGGGTGCGGACCCAGTGCGGAAATGAAACATGTTTCCGTACCGTGCAAGCCGCCGGACATTACATAAAAAACATTATACCTCAGGTAAATATGGAGTATAGGTGGAACAAAAACACTGTTGCAATGCACATAAAGCAACTTAAGATTGCGATTTCTATTAAAATCCTATGGGGCCTTCCACGAAATTCTCATAGGTCACAAAAATGAAAAGTCAAGAGGCTGTGGTAACAGTGGTATCCGTATGAAACGCCCCATGACGAACTCCATGTTCGGAAGCCACAGGTACTAATTCTATGATTTTATGCCTCGCAAGTGAAAAAGACAGCCAATGATAAACTCATAAACTCACTGCAGGAGACCTTGCAGCACTATTCGACCGAAACGAACGCTCCATCAATAAAGATTGAATTCCCGCCGGAAGAAACCGCAGGCGAACACGCCTGATACCGCCGCTAATTAGAAGCACACCCAAAGTTATTTTCGCCGAAACTATAGGATTACCGAAGTTGTTGAAGTCTAATCCGTTCGCACCTTTCGGTGATATGTTGCTCATAGCATTTTCTTTAAGTGAGCAAAATTTCAAGGTCACGGACCGCCACAGATTCGCATTTTGTTGCCGGTTTACGTGACCCGGATCACGGAATCGCACCCAAGCATAATGTGGCATCCTGCAGTGTTCATTACAAATGGGGTATCATCCGCAGAATGCACATTTCAAATTCCACTCATTAAATTATAGAATAAGTTTTGCGTGCGTATAATCCCACAACCGTAACATGTGGTGAATTTGTTCAGTGAACTTCTGCCTAACACCGTTTTTTCGGAATATCGTCTCCCGTTCAATGAAGCATTGAAAGAGAATTCGATTAACTGTGCAGTATTTATGATAGTATGCACCTCTGTGAATGCACAACTAGTCAGCAGATAAGGCCGCGTTATGAAATAAATGCATGTTAAGTAATAACACAATAATATCTTTCCGATTTAAAACACTCGTAATCCTTAAAAAGAATACGTCATCAAGCCCGAATACACTGGCGGAAAATAGAGCCAACCATTACCGGTCATCACGACAACAGCACGCGCTGTCGCGTAACTTGGATACCTATCGTAACTGCTACGCCCGTGTCCATGTGCGGCGTTGATTATAAGGCCTTAGCTATGCGCGGTAACCTTATCCAATAGCCAATGACAGCCCTTCATCCTAAAATCCGTACGCGTTCACATTTATCTTCGCCACTAGTGGTGAAAACGGGGCCAGTATCTACACGGACCGAAAAAACCGAGTCTTCAACTATGCGTGACAGCCTAATCTAACGGCCAAAGAAGTCCCGTCATGCTCATAAGTGTATTTGATGTCGCCTATCTCGGCTAATTATAGTAGTGGCCGGGCCAATACCCATTCTCGCAGCTGACTACGTGGACCCAACTTTACAAAAATGATGAATCTAACGGCCAACGACAGTCCTTCAATCCATACATGTCGTCCGTCTGCAAAGCACACGCCTGAAAAATACACAATCATCCTTGGTGATTGGATGCATCGGTACAAACGTCATGTGCAGTCAATCTAATCTTCAGTTTCAAGAAGCCGCTTTCGCCCGACAAGTTTGCTGGAAGCAGAGATGTATACTCAATTGGGACGCGTACATACACCAGAATTAAACAGTTTTGTCAGACGCCTGTGTTTCCGGACTGAGCTTGCCCTGTTTTGGCATATATCCTGGACAGGCCTGAAAGTGAATCGAAAAATTCATTATCAGCAGAGCGAAACATGTCAACAAAAACTCACTAAATGCACGCAATATGACGCCTCAGGGACTGCTCGTTTCTGAGGTGGTCGGACCGGGGATGTGGAACGCTGTGTTCGTTCAGCACACGACGAGCGATTTTACAAGGTTGCCAATTTATTGCCAAAAATGTCTGTTCGCAATGCATTTTTCCGCAACTGCTCTGCGTGGCGGATTCACTTATGTGAAAAAACCTTCAAAGCCATCAAACGCCGAAAATTAGAAATACGGTGGCTAATGAAATAAAATATCTTTACCTGCGTCTAAACGTGAACTGCCTACAGTGGAGGCAAGCTACGGGTATTTCTGGAGCTGAGCTTGCTCGTGGACGTAAAATATGCGGAAGTGTCATTGTCGCAATTAAATTTTGCTTGGCCTGCTCTTCTCCACTAGATGAATACCGAATCCTGTGTTCTGGGAATTCGAGAATTGCTTCTCCGGGTAATCATCGCAGTAGACATATTCATTGCATTCAGATAGTTCGTACAGGGCTTGAAGAACCTAAGGCTTGCAGCTGATGACGACCTATGACGATCCAAGGCACTATTATGCCCAAATCTACAGCAGCCACATCAGTGAATCTCTACAGCTTCACTGTATACCATGTTTCTGAGATTCCTGTTACCATTTATCCGCTTTGTTAGTCCCTCCATTTCATCATCCGTACATACGCTTTTTGTGACCCTGGCCATGAGCCCAACAGTTCAAGGCCGCGAGGCCCTCAGCGGTTGTTTTAGGCCAGAGTTCAATTTGACCGGCTGGATGACGCCAACTCTGCTGCCTCACCAGATCTGATGTTTCGGCTTCTCATTTTCCGCACTTTACACTTCTCCTGTCATATGTCCTGCAGGAAGCCTCTTGTTTTCCCTCCCCGCTTTTTTTGCCCACCACCTTCAAGCCCTAACGCTCTGATCTTGCTCGATGTTCTCTCCAAAAACAGAGCATGGTAACTGTGCTTCCTTGCTCGTACCGGCCTATTGGTGAGCACATCGGATAACGCCCACCGCTTATGACGCTGTCCCTTTTCCCAAAACCTCCTGTACCCACAGTCCCCGCCAGTCATGCCATTATTCTGAACGTCACATTATGATCATGCCTGACAGCATGCCTCTCATAAGTTAAGAATAAACATTATGTTATTATTAGGCCCGTAAGTCAAATTTTGTGGCAACATGCAGCAGAGCTTTTAATGCCACAGCCGGCCCCGGGGGGTCACCAGACAGTTTGCGGCAAGTGATGTACTTGGTGAGCAACTCATCACAGTGCTCAGCACCGAGCCTCAGCCTAAGTAAAGGAGCCCGCCGGCCGGTGCACAATACACCAATAAGAACTTAGCGGACGCATATGACCAACAAGATGCTGAGGGTTTATGATGCTTAAGCAACCAGTTAGATATACTCCACGTCGATCCTATAGGACAGCTGAAAGAGCCTGGCTGACACACATGACCTACATGCGGCCAGGGGACCACGATGCCTAATAAATAGGCTATATGAATTACATATCCATTGACTGGCTTACAAAAGATCATCCATCTCAGCTGGGAGAAGCCAACTGTTTTACCTGAACGAGGTTATAAGTTGAATTTTATTTGACATCTTTATTAGTGCATGTGTTCTGCCAGGAAATGTACGTTCTTCGGGCATGGTGTCAGGCGAGCTGTTGGCGTCCTGAAATGAGAGGAGGATGAGTTAGTTTATCGAAATTTCACTATGAGGGAGATAAATGACTAGCCGGGAACAATACTTGCTGTATAAAGCGAACGCTTCAGCGGCAAAAGTCTCGTAGAACCGTGCTCACACGTGTTTATTCTATTGCGTTGTTTCCTGTGGATGATGCTCAATCGGTAATCCGTCTCAAGAAATACAAGACTTACACGAACTGCATGATTCCTCGTTAAAGGAAGTCATCATGGAACTGATGGCCTTTACATGCGTCGCAGAAAATTAGCATCATCTCCTTCCATCAAATGGTGCTCTACAGCAGTGGAGCTGGTATTGCGTTAATAACTCACGGCTGTTGATTAGCTCCCCAATGTTGCATAAAAGCGGGTCGTTCCTAGTCGACATCATAAGATGCCTCTTTTGCGGGCCATTTAGCAAGCATAGCTGTGCAATTTCTGGACGGTCCGGAGACTAGACGGTGAAAAAAAATCAATCATATAGGCACCCTCTTTGGGGGGCAAGTCGGAAGATCGTCAATGCACAGAGGGCCAGGCTCGCCGCCACAACAGTCGACGTGGCATGATACGCGATCCCTTGTACACCAGCGATGGTTGCTAAATTCGGCAGGTCACGAGGCACACAGAAGCCCAGTTCTGTATCCCTAAAAAGCCATCTTTTTTGAGGCGTCGTGTCCTAGACCACCGACGGCAGGTTATCGGTCACAGACGTCGAGCCTCCGCGAAGCAGGATTAGCTCTTAAGCAATCCACTGCCTAATGACGGGTGTGGCCCATGTTGGTTACAGCGCCGCAGTTTACCCACCACATAGTTGGGTTGTTTATACAGGCCACCAAAAGGTGATGGCGGCTTGTTTGGAAAGAAATATAAAATATATCTGTTATGTCTGCTGATTCGCTAATCTGCTGTATCTGATTGCTGACCCGCTCCTGTGCCTAGTGCCGGAAAAAAGACTCACAGAAGGGAACACAACAGCTATATTCCGAACAAGCGAGTGCGGGGCGTGAGTACGTGCAAGTGCGAGAATACAACTCAAGCTAGTCATTGGTGGGACACTGTCTAACTTGATCCAATGCTGACGCACGCGGTCTGGTCTTGGTATAGGCTGCGACTCGCTGCATACTGCGGGGGCGTTGTCTGACCTTGAGCAACGCTGACTCGCGCTGTCTGGGTTTGATAGAAAGCTGTGAGGCGCTGTATATTGAGGGGGCGTTGTCTGGCTGGTCAACACCTAGCAGAGCTGAGGGTCTCAGTAGATCTCGGGCATTCAGTAGTTGTTTTCAGGAATCTGACCTTCCTGATAATATCCCTTGCTTCGATAGGTTTTAATCGGACAGCAATCGCTGGTGGATGGGGAAGCGGCCTGTGGAATCATCTATGAATAATATTTCTTACTGCTTGAAGCAGGCCGATCTATTATTACAGAGAAGAAATGGATGGAGGGACGCCGCATCACCCGGTAGAAGGGGCACGTGCATTAACCAGAACAGGTATCAACATTCTTAGAGCACTTTGGTGTTTGCGCGAGTAATTAAAGTTAATCAAGGTAAAGTTACCTCATCCCCTTAGTTCCAACACAATGGTCGGGCAGCCTAGGTGGTCGCTGCCCCAGGTACCCCAAAACGAGACAAGATGCACATGTAGTCACTCGCCCTCCAGGATTTTCCTCCGGTCACAGTGCTACCGCAAGAGCCACTAGCTCGCCAGGACAAGTTATTGTCGACATGCTCATTTTGTCTGAGGGTTAAGCCCGCTTTTTCAACTGACCGTTGACGTTCGTAAAACGGTTGTTGGTCAATGACAAAATAAACCACTCCGGATTACGGATGCACAGACCATTTGCGGGTGATGTGCAACCCGTGGATCGTGGGGTGAGAGACGAGTCGTGGGTCGGTGCGGCGGAGCAACTGCAGGTTTTATCGGATACTGTGTGCGAACATTATGCTAATCAGCAAACGTTTTGACGACGTCAACAAGCAATCCATAGTGTGGAATATTTGTTGGCCGTCAGCAGTGTCTGTGGTCGATCGATATATGATACGTACGCTATTCGTGATAGATTTGCAAATGTGGAACAAGAGCAACATGACAGTGCAGTCGAACACTAATCTCGCAATCCGATTTCGTGCCGTTGCTTTGTCCATGGAAAAAATTCTTCACCCGATACTGCTCCCCCATCATTATCACAAACAAGCCAAACAGCTTACGCACAGGGACAAATTGTCCACTTTCCACAAAGGCACACGCAATTGGATAACAGTCACCATACCATCTGTGACCAGGAAGGTGTCAAGTTTGTATCTACGGGCTAGATATTAGTTGCTCAAAAAAGACTTATCCAAATTGGTTTGTGGCCTGTGCTCCACTGACATTTACTGCATCCCAGAAGCGTCAAAACAGCGCTCTCTGCTGCCATCTGACACAGTGTAGTTGGCTGCGGGCACCTTTTCCCGGATGTTGCACCTGCACACGTCTGGACTCACGAAGCTTGGCGAGGATGGATGGAACATCAGCTGCCATCATAAAACCAAACTATCCGTCGCCTACCCAACAGAGGTGGTTGACACTTCCGGTGGTAATTATATATGTCCTGAGTGATCGGGACCTTGCCAACTTCATCGGCTACAAACTGCTGTACTTCACACGACGGCATTCCCTATCTCAACTGGGCCACGCAGATGCCAAACTCCTCTTCGGTCAGCCGTAGTTTTACCAGAATTCGATCACATGGAAACTTGGAAACCAGATCATTACGTTAAGGTTATTATTAGGCGACCAAGATATGGTTCTTGCGTCTCCTAAACAAAGTAGTAGGCCGCCAGTGCTCTTTTCAGTGTTCGTTATGAGCAAATGCGCTCACCTTGGTGGCTTCTTAGAATTCCTCAATTTTTTTGGCTTTTTCTGGCCGCCTGCTGTATTTATAGTACACCCGCCCGTAACGCAAGACAGTGTTGGTGCTTTGATTACCCGCTGCATGCATAAATACTGCATATTTATCCTTCTCAAATGCCATGAAAGATAAAAAACGGACAGCCACTAATTCCTCAACAAACACCTTTGAAGCCGCATCTAGAAATCAAAATGCATGCTAATAAGTAAGAAGGAGATGGATCAAATCAAGTTCCACCAACTCAAGTAGATGAGGTTGTTTTTCGGTTTGCGCTCACATACATCATAAGAAAATAAAAAATTTATTCGACACTCAAAGGTTTTGGATAAAGAGCATCTGCCGGGTAGGGATCAGTATCCCATGGGCAGCAGGGTTTTGGGTAAGACAAAAAGATCCAAACAGGTAAATCAAAGCCGGCGTAGGATCGCATGTAAGGGCGGTAAGGTCGGAGATCCACGAGGATGTGAATCGATTTCCAAGCTAGATGGATAGTGACCATACAGGGTGTTCGGAGCGGCTATTATTGCTGACCGAAGCTTGAAAAAGGGGGAATGAATAAAAGCAGTAAAGCCTGGTGCGCGTCAGAAAATATCGGATATCAAGGAGTCCATTAACAGAAATGACTTAAAGCTTATAACATTTGGAGTGATGACAGCAAGTAGCTAAATGAAACAGGATAGATGTAGAATTGTGTTGACTATCACAGTAATCAAGGACTGACTAAGCTTGCGAATGTAATGCTATAATTGCACAGTGTGAACTGTTTAGCGCCTATGGATTTTGCTCAATTAGCGATGCAGCAGGCGATTATTGGTGGTAAATAGGTGTCTCATGTTTAGCACCAGAATGCGTAGGGCCAGAGGGAGAGTATTTGCGTAAAAAACATTTCGGCGACGTGAGACGTTAGCCAGTGTGGTAGAGAGCAGGGTAGTCGTTGATCTAGTTGGCATGTGCAGTTACAGAGTGCTTTATACGGAGAGCTGGGGTAACTATGGTTCATTTACAGTCCCATTAGAAGGGTTCCTTTGTGCAGAAAAATTTCGTGATTAGGGACAGCAGACACATTGACTGGCGGAAATGGAACTTTCAAGATAAATGCTACGTGTGCTGAACAGTACCATAATTCAGGAAGGAAAATGAACGTAAGTGTATGGGTCCTCATTCCCCGAATCACTGCCGTCAGCTCCAAGCAAAAAGTGGCGCATGGCAGGAGAGCCCATAAGCGCTTGATCTCAATGACAGTGGTAAATGAATAGGGACGTCTTTGTGGTAAATCTATATGGGACCATCACCTGTAGCAGTACACAGGAGCTTGTGTTATGTTTACGTGATGAAGTGGACTTGATAAAACGCAGTTACAACCAAGACGAAGATGGCAACAGCTTTGCATGTCAATACAAGCCACGGGTATTGCAGCGTACCTTCAGGTAGCCCCTCCCCCATTTTTTGACAGAGAAGAGGGTTGCCATAAGTTGGACACGTCCAATGCAGCAGCCTCAAGCAGACAACAACTGTGCTCTTTTATGGGTTTCCTGAATAAAAGTCTGGGCTCAGAACCACCGGCGATGGGCGAAGCACCCGTGCCACGAGTGTAGTACCGAGTAGACAAATTCACCTTGGTGTGACGCGACTGAGCTCCCCTCGCTGCAGGGTGTACCTAACCACCACACAAGTTTTTATCACTCTTGCATGCTGCCAGACCTGCAAGGCCGCAAGCCACCAAACAGTAATATCAATAATCTTTGTCCCCAAGGGCATACCGTCAGGCATGAACATGGGTTACAGTCAGAATAAACCATGACTGGGGATTCGTGGGTACTGGGGATTGCGCGAAAAGAGGACAATGCCATAAACAGTGAACATTATCCAGGGTAGACTTGGTAGTGTTCAAACCGGCACATTAAAGCAAACACAGTTACAAGGAGTTGATCTTACCTTTAAAGGAACATATCAAGCCGAGACAAGATCAGATCGTTAAGATTTGAATGTGGCGGGTAAAGCCAGATCGAAGGAGGGCAAAAAGAGAGGCTTCCTGCCTGGCGCATGAGCAGAAAACCTAAAATTGTGAAAAATGATGAAAAGGAACAACAAACTTGGTGCGGTAGCAGGACTGTCTTGACCTGGCCGGTCAATCTGAACTACGGTCCAAAACCACCGGTGAGGCATTTTCGGCCTTGGGCTATTGGGCTCATGGCCAGGGTCACGTAATGGTAAGTAAATACTATGAAGTAGAGGAATCAGCAATACGGGTAAATGGTAACAGGAATCTCATAGTCGCGGCGTACATTAAAGCTGTAGAGATTCACTAGTGTCACTCTTGGAGTGGGGTGGCATGTATAAGCTCCTTGGGACAGGAAATTGGTGCTAACACGGAACAGCAAATGGCTGACTTTGGAAGGGGCATAGAATGAAAGCCAACAAGGCGTTTACATCCGAAAGGAAGGTTCAGAAGTTTAAAATGAACGCTTCCAGGAGATGGCTGGAGACAGGCGAAAAGTTTTTTCGCAGTTGCGGGTAAGGGCAGGAGTGGGTGGGAGGGCATCGTCAATAGTAGGAAGTGAACAGTTGGGGGTATGCTATCAAACTAGGTATGGCAGTGCCGCGTCATCGTTACGCTGACATGCTTCGGTTTCCGGTTGGGCTGGGATGTGCACTAGCAAAGAAATCCAGACACCAGATATTTTATCCGGTTGGGAGGAGCCAGGCCAGCAAAAAAGCTCATCAGTTCAAAAAAGCAGTCGGCCAATGGAACAGGCCGTCGCGGGGGAACGAAACGACAGCTGGCATTGAGGCAAAGATAGTGGAATGTGGACGTTAAGGTCATGTGTACTATGGCTACGGAGCGCTGATGTGAGCTGCTATGTCAAACAGGGGCGTATCACAGTGTTATGTGCGTTCTTAGTAAACTGTAGAGTCAGGCATAATTTTATCCATCTCGCATCGTCATACCGACTGTTTTTATGGACGTGTAAAGAGCCCTCAGGAACGAGAAACTCGGAAGTGTGTTTGGATACTTTCAGTTAGTGCTAGACGAAACAGTACACCAGTCATTATACAGAGCTGAAAGCGTAATCCAGGGCTGGGACCTGACATTAGGGAACGAGGAATTAGTCATCTAGAGGCAAGCCAGGCCAGTAATACAGCATACTCAAATCAAGCAGACATGCGAGGCAACCGTTTCTTGAAGTAAATCAAGAAGATAGTAGTGCATAATAATTGAATCATCTTTCTTCCCCTAACCGTCTCGTTGAGTCGGAGTGGTGAGCTGTGGATAAGTGCCGGGACCGTGTCAAAATAAGGATGGCAGTGCAAGCTGACTCCAGCAGCCCGTCTCTGGTCTCGTGCATGCGAAGTCTAATCTTAAAAGCTTGGCACTGGGTGATTTTTCGTGCTACTGGGGTGGATGGGCATACGTATGCGCCGCAGTGCGACGCAGCAGGGCGAGTGTCCTTGACGGATGTAGCAAACCACCACATTAATTTGTTATACCGATGAACACTACCAGTTCCGCAGAGTGGCAAACAGTTTATCAATATTATTCTCGGTTCATGCATCGATGAATTTCAGCTGCCAGATATTTCATCCGGTCAGGGAGAAAGCCATGCCGGAAATGCAGTGTGAGCAAATCAGGCCGGCAGGTGGCAGGTAACCGCAGGTTGAAGCATGTTAGTTGGGTAGCACCAGATATATTGGGTCTCAAGACAATAAAATACAAACTAAGACACACACCTCAGTGGCAACGCCGAAGCCGGGTAAGCCTGGGTGACCTTGAAAGGCTACTATGCACTACGTCCGTGTGTGCACTTGTGAGGCAGGAGAGAGGAATGAGGGATCTACCCTTTAGGTGTTGACACGTATGAACAGTTGTATGGATGCACTGTGAGTAGTGAGGAGTTTCAGAAATTAGGCGCGAGAGACAGCTGCGTGACATCGCGCACAGAACGAGGATTAGGGGGTGTTATGTCTGCTGATTCGCTAATCTGCTGTATCTGATTGCTGACCCGCTCCTGTGCCTAGTGCCGGAAAAAAGACTCACAGAAGGGAACACAACAGCTATATTCCGAACAAGCGAGTGCGGGGCGTGAGTACGTGCAAGTGCGAGAATACAACTCAAGCTAGTCATTGGTGGGACACTGTCTAACTTGATCCAATGCTGACGCACGCGGTCTGGTCTTGGTATAGGCTGCGACTCGCTGCATACTGCGGGGGCGCTGTCTGACCTTGATCAACGCTGACTCGCGCTTCCTGGGTTTGATAGAAGGCTGTGAGACGCTGTATATTGAGGGGGCGTTGTCTGGCTGGTCAACATCTACAGAGCTGAGGGTCTCAGTAGATCTCGGGCATTCAGTAGTTGCTTTCAGGAATCTGACCTTCCTGATACCCCCCATTTTGGCCGTTCAACGTAAGATTGTTGACGCGGATCAGGTTGTAAAGGTTCCACCCTTTTTCTAGTGCGACCGGTACGGCGTCTGGGTTTCAGCAATGGATCTGTCTTGGGCGGTCCATGTGAGGCAGTGGCTACGGGTGCTGCTCTTGGGAGATCAAAGGCTTCAAGCAGCAGTTTGAGGTCTAATAAATGTTCTTGTGCCTTTTAGATCGGACACTCAGTCGACCGTGATTGATTGACATGTCGTTTCCATACCAATGATCCCACCTGGACGTTGTAAATCACCTGACCGATTCTTTTGAGGACGACTCCAACAATCCACTTTTGGTGCCCGGGGCGATAGTCCCTGACAAGCACACGGTTGCCAGGCCAGAATGTTGGCTTTCCTCTTGTCGGTGTTGGTGAACATAAGTTTTCGATCGGCAGTGTTGAAAGATGCAAGCGATCTGTCCAGTCTATGCCCAGGAGATTAAGCTCACAAGCAGCAAGATAAACAATACCACAATCACGGTGGCCTGCTATCTCCATCTCACAATCAAATTCACCAAGTAGTTGAAGCTTACCACCTGAAGCATTTCTGGCAGTGTTCATTGTCGGTCTGAGTTCCGGTGATCCGATCTTTCTCCAGGTGCGTCGGGAAACAATCGTAATATCAGAAGCCGTGTCGAGCTGCAATCGAATTGTGCTTCCGTTTGCTCTGATTGTAACGTACTTGCGATGAGCATCGATCTGGTTATCAAATGTTGCAAGTATTGCGTTAAAACGGGGTTCTGATTGACTCCGTTTGCTTCGTGACCTCCGGGTTTGACTGCGTCTTTGGCTAGCTTTCCGCGTCCGGCACTGGCTTTCCTTGTGCCCACGTCGGTTGCACACTGAACATTTGTGCTTTTTATACGGACACAACCGCACAAAATGCCATTCGCCGCATTGCCAGCATGCTGAAGGGGGCTTTGCTCCGTTCGAATTTGTCACCACGGTAGGTTGCCTCGATGTCGTCTTGGCAATGTTGAAAGCAGGGTTGGATAAGGGCCTCTCCAACATGGCCGTGTCGTGTTTAAGATTTAAAAGGCGCTGGCACTCATGGGTAATGGACTGCAGCGTTATCTCGGGAGTTTGTTCAATCTTGTTCAACAGTCTCGTCCTGATATCACTGTCTGAATGCGACTGAAGACCACAAATGAAAATAAGACACTTGAACTGGTCTTCTGTCATGGTAGATAACTTGAATTGTTCGCATTCAAGGTTGACTCTACCGGCATAAGTGATGTAGTCCTCAGATTCTTTTTTCGCCAGTTTCATACATTGGTAGCGAATATTAAACAAAGACGAACGCTCACCGAAAATCATTGAAAGTTGCTGCACGGTTTTGTCAAAACTGAGATCTCGCGTGTTCTTCGGCAGAATAAAGTTGGAATACCGCGTGTGTTCCGTTGTGCCAAGCTTTCTGAGCAATAAACGTACTCTCCAGGCATCATCTTTGTGCTTCAGTTCGACTTGGAAAACATCTTCGTAACGTCTGAACCACGAATCGAAGGTTAGGCCGGCATCAGGGTCATAATGGAACTCCGTAATGCTGTTGGCGATCGAGTCGACTGAATTTGTATCTGGAGCGGAATTTGGTGGTTGAATTTTAAGTTGCTGCGTCAATGTTTCCACCAAACGTAATTGCGCCGCTTCAAACTGTTTTTGTTGTTGCAGCAGAATTTCTTTCAACGCTTCAGCAGTTATTGTCATGATCCAGTGGGTTCGGGCGTCGCCAATCTGTTATGTCTGCTGATTCGCTAATCTGCTGTATCTGATTGCTGACCCGCTCCAGTGCCTAATGCCGGGAAAAAAGACTCACAGAAGGGAACACAACAGCTATATTCCGAACAAGCGAGCGCGAGAGTGTGAGTACGTGCGAGTGCGAGAATACAACTCAAGCTAGTCATTGGTGGGACACTGTCTAACTTGGTCCAATGCTGACGCACGCGGTCTGGTCTTGGTATAGGCTGCGACTCGCTGCATACTGCGGGGGCGTTGTCTGACCTTGAGCAACGCTGACTCGCGCTGTCTGGGTTTGATAGAAAGCTGTGAGGCGCTGTATATTGAGGGGGCGTTGTCTGGCTGGTCAACATCTACAGAGCTGAGGGTCTCAGTAGATCTCGGGCATTCAGTAGTTGCTTTCAGGAATCTGACCTTCCTGATAGAGAGGGAGAACACTGAGCAGCGAGACCAAATGTTTTACAAAAACAGCTGTGCGCTGTAGGGAAGGAGAATAACTAAATGTACATTAAATCCTGTTTGTAGAGAAGATTGGGTTGTTCGGTACTAAGTAGCAAATTGATAAGTAAAGAAGTTGTCCACGGACCGCGAAAAGCATGATGGCTTGAGCTATTTTGAAGCCGTTCAGGGAGATGCAAGCGTATTGAACTAGGAAAAGGTATTTGCACAGGTTAGTACGAGCTGGAGGGCCCACTAAGACCTTGTTGGAGTTACAGAATTTGTAGCGAGTACGTGCGTTTACGTTCGGCCTATCCTCAGCCATAAGAGCATTTTGGTGTATCAGATGGTGCATAAAAGTTGGATTTAGCTTGAACCACCAGAGCCATAATAGCTTGGGGCTCAAGCTTGTGCCGCAGAATTGGTAGGAAAGAACGAATTTTGAATAATCTCTGGAAGTTTTCAAGTACTAAGCTGTAAATTCTCGCAGAAAGTGGACAGAATTTCACGACTGCTTGCACTTGTTGTTTAAAAGTTTTGACCTTCGCTTTTCTTAGATAGAAGGGACGCGATATTGAGAATCAGGGTCTGCATGCTTGGGTGACCTGGACCTGTACTTGGTGGGAAGAACGAAAGGTACAAGAGTATCTCTGTGAACTGAGTGAAAGGGCTGTCATTAACTGTAGACACGTTTGCTGGGAGAGAGCAGCAGTAGGAAGAGAAGCTTGGACCGGAAAAATTAGCTGAGCGAGTCTAATAACTTTCGATCTGGTGAAAGGCAGAAGTTTTCTTGAAAGGGAATATGTATCATATATATCATCATATATATCATGCGTCGTATCGTATATATCATCTGCAAAGAAGAATAGTTTACCATGAGGCAGAGAACCGAAGACCCCTTTGATATAGAGTAAGAAGAAAACAGAACTTGGAACACTCTTTAATGGCTCACCTAGTGATCGGTGGTGGGTACAAATGCCGCCAATTTGTACTATGTTTGTCCTGTTAGAGAGATAGAAGGTGAACTACTAAAATAAGGAGGGGGACTCAACGGAACTAAGTTGCTGTGGTAGGGATAGAAACTTGTCGGTCCCCGAAGCAACAGAATCACCAGCTATGGAGATGGTTACGTTGCTAAGAAATAGGTGGCTACTCACTTCATTGGGAGCTCTGCACTATGCGGTGAGGCTTGTGGATTGGAATTTGTGAGGGAGGGTTTTTGCAAAGAAAAGGTTCAGGTGGTCAGCTAGAGTGACGGGATCGGTGTTAGATTTACCATCAAGGGAGCAACTGTTCGGGATACAACGCCCACAGAATCGGCGTGTGAATTATTTAGAGTAGGAAGGGCCTCCAAAGGCTACGCTCTGTTCAAGGCCTTCGATTTTCCTCTCGACCTCTCGATCAGTTGAAAGCTTACTGATGAGAAGTATTAATGGGAAATCGTGATATTGTCGATATTTTCTGCCACATCGGTGTATTCTGGTATCTGAAGTTTTTGATAACTTACCATGCTGAGAGATACCGGAGTGAGAATTTTTATGGGAGAAACAAAGCAAAGAGTGGTCTGTAGGCTCTAATAGAAAGTGCCACAGATGTGCCGTGTGTTTGTCGAGAAAGTGGAGTCGTTCGGTCCCAGGAAACCAACAGAGAAGAAAAGAACCAGCAAATATTTGAAGAGAGGAGGTGGAGAGGAAAAAGGACTCGGAGGAGCATTTGGGCTAAAACCGACTGCCTTCCAAGAAACGGCACAGCGATCAGTTCTTGGGGAGCGTGGGCCAACTGAGACTGTAGCTAGAACGGCCTCATTTGAGAATAGTAGCTCTAAAGTTTGAAGACCATGAGTAAGGTTAAGTGCAATTTGTGACCAGCCTTCTACACTAAGTTGGAAGGGCAACAGGACGTACCAGTTAAGGCCCGTGGTATGAGGCCAGAAGACACCCAACAGATTGAAGCCACTCAGCACAAATTTAGATAAATGAGGGAGGGCATGTGCAAAGGAAACAATGCGGATAAGTCAGCAGTGGCAGCAGAGGAAGGGGTTGTTGGAAAATGAATGCAACCTAATAGTATAGATAGGTTGGTCTTTTCTAAGGAGATCCAAGTGGCCCCTGTATTACATCAGAAAGAGGTGTAGAGCCAGGGCATAAGGCGACTGAGGACACCATGGCAGTTTCTGCGTTATCAAGGACGGTCGAGGGCTCAGAAGAGTTGGACGTGACTGTATAAGCGGCCGGACTATTTGGCAAAGTCGGTGAGCTATATTTTGAAGGGAAAATCCCTGGCAGCTATGCTCACTTGCATCGACTTCGAAGTGACTTGCGTCGTTGCCTGTGGATGGGTCACGTCGAATGCGCTGAGCATACTTCTTAGAAGGAAGGCGGTAGAGGTAGAATTTTTGGGCTTTTGCGTCAAAGCCCGTGACTTTGTACAGTCCAGCCCAAAGAGCATGACGTGTTACAAGCACAAAAGATTAACCTGGTTGAGCAAAGAGCGGGGCTGGAGTTCCATAAGTACTTCTTCAGTGATATGATGCTGAATGCTCGGCAGAATTTGCCAGAATGTGCCCTAGAAGGTAATCCAGAAGCATATTTCCGAACGTTAAACACCATTACCTGGTCTGAACTAGGATTGATGCACACTCGCCAGATTCTAGTCTTTCGTTTGAAGTCCGTGCTATGTTAGCGAGGGAGTCCCCCTTCCACTTACTTCACCATCGGACGTGTACTGTGATTTTTGCCTGTAAGCAAGCGAATGCCTATCGGTGCTGCTACGACTGACGCTCTTGGCAGATATCATGTTACCAGTTCAAAGCCCACGTATTTACCGTCGCTTAATTTTTTCCACCTTACTGCGCCAGCAGACGTGGCCGTTTATGTGCTCCGTATCGCATTTTAGGAGCCGCAAGTGTCCTGCTATATTCCAATGGGACACTAGCGTGTTTCGCTACGTTACTGTCTATTTTATCATACCTTCGATTGTTATGCTACGTCCATCTCTAGAAAACAACCGCTGTCGGCATGCAAGCAAACTTTCAATTAAACTTAGGTCAACAAGATCTCCATTGCAAACACAGGACGATTTCCGAGTGTGGACACATCTAGCCGATCATGAGATCCAAGCAGAAATTGAATTCGGAGAAAATTTGATGCTCTCTTGTTGGAGAATTTCACAGGGCTCTAGTCTTGTCGGATTGCATTTCAGCGTGTGTGGCCCGTAGTTGTTTGTGTGAGAGAGCGAACATTCAAAGGCACCAAACGCCACCGATATATCCGTGAATAACGGCTCACCAACGGAGCGAAAATCCAAACCGTTGAAAGGCTTAGTGGTTTATGGTGCTATAAAAAGGGAAGTAACTTGTATTTAATTGCCAAAGCAACTCCTACCCATGCGGATGCTCCAACGACGTTTGGATCTATTCAACTCTTGATGTGTAACAGATTAGATGGATCGATTCACAGAAGTTCGCCGCGACTCATTTGCCTGTGACGCCTGTCCAGAATTGCTTATTGTTGTATCGCGGCTGGCCATCTATTGGTGCCTGCATACATGACCCAGTCTTCAGCAACGTTTTTGCTGAAATTCATCCAGTGATATCGAAGGTTGAACAAGGAAGCCTGTTCATTAAATATTGACGATAAAACGGAAACGGTTTCATCGAAAGCCAGGTCACTTGGTTTTTGTGGCAAAATGTAGTTCGTAAAACGTTCATGTTCTGCAACTCCAGTTTTCCTGACCAACTGTCTTGCTTTCCAGGAATCTCCTGTTTCCCAGGTTTCCAAGCTGAAAAAGTATTCATGCTTGCTGAACAACGAATCAAAAGTAATACATG
>CM030370.1:100288746-100364009 GCA_003604175.2 Clonorchis sinensis | reverse complement strand
CACTTGTTCGTTCTGTACAGCTAATGGCGGTGTTCCGGTCGTGAACAATTTCAGCTCCACTCCGCTGCTCGTATGTTGCGAAACCATGTTTGGTGAGCTCCGCCAACGCACCTGCTATCCGAAACGTGTGGTACCGCTGCTGACCTTGGGACTGCGTCATTCTCTGCACATGCGCTTTTTATGTCTGGGCGGGTCCTGACACGTATAATATTTGAGAATAACTTGGCGTATCGTACAACATTGACGTCACCATGCAACCCCATGAATGATTTCCACCCTCAAATAGTTGCAACTACCTAGGATTTAATACAGTGTTCTCCGACAATCTGCATGTAAATTATCCAATGCTATGAGAGGTCGTTTCTAGTAAAATGAAAGTCAGCGACTAGGTCTCATCAGCGATAACAACAAAATCGTCAGAAAATGCAGCTAACACCGGACCCCCATCATCATAGCAATTCGTATTGTACCAATGCGCGTGGCTACTTTTGAAGCCTCAACTATGCATGAAAGACTGATCTACTGAAGTATAACGGCCCTTCACCATGACGTCATATCGAACATCTTTATTTCCTGTGGTTTCAGGTGCGTTAAAATCGTACAGCATTTTGTTGCAGCGGAATAGCACCTTAACATCCCGCGTTTGTGGCGTCATTTTATGCACCAAAAATCTCTTGATGACAATATGATTTTTCTTCCCAACTGGTGGGTGGTATATCATCAGGCATGAGCATAGTTTTATAATCAGAATAAAAGCATAACCAGCGGGGGTTGTGGTTAAAACGGAAGGAGACAGTGATAAACACAGTGGGTATTATCCGATGTAGACTTGACCATACCTAAACCGGCACGGGCAGGGAAGCACACTTACTAGCGCTTTTTCCTTTTGAGGAAAATTTCGAGCTGAGGCGAGATTAGATTGTTAGAATTTGAAGATGGCTGGCAAAAGCAAAACGAGGGAGGTCAAAACAAGAGGCATTCGGCCTGAACATGACAACAAAAGTGCAAATTGTGGAAGATGAGGAAGCAAAAGAATGGATCTGGTGAAGCAGCAGATTTGGACGAATCCAGCCTGTCAGTTTGAGCAAAAAACTAAAGCCACCGCTGTGGACTCGTGGCCTTGGACTGCTGAGCTTATGGCCAGGATCACAAAAAGCATAAGTGAGGTGATGAAGTGGAGGGAGTAGCAACGTGGACACATGGTATCTGGAATCTCAGAATCATTGTGTGAAGTGAAAAGCTTGAGACTCACTGTTGTCACTGGTGTAGTGGGGGCGGGTTCAAAAGTTCATTGAAAGAGTGGGTTGGTGACAACACATGAGCCAGAACTTGAACTGTACAGAATAGTATTGATTTTGTGGGAGTACAGACGGAATGTCCACCAAAATGGTTAAATCCGAACAAAAGGCTCAGAAGAATCGAATGAACGCGCCTGGAGAGAGGTGGACCAAGTGAAGAGTGTATTCGTATTTGCAGTTGATGGAACGAGTGGGACAGAGGGTACGATCACGAACAGGAAGAGCCTAGTTGAGGGTGTGCTATAATATTGGGTATGACAAGGTCGCGTTATCACTGGCCTGATATACTCCGGTTTTTGGATGTGCATTTGTTTGAGCAGCGGGATTTTTTCATGTTGGCCGCCGAGGTCGAACGAAGCCAATGTGAAATCGCAGTTATTTTTTTGTCCCGTTGGAGATATCGGTGGATGCGTATTATTGGCTAGGTGGAGTGCAGAACAGCCAAAACAGGGCGTCCAAACCAGATATTGCCAAAACTCGAAGCTTGGGAAGACGAGGGAATGGGGTGAGATCATCTAGGCCAGCTGAGTTTGGGGAGACATCAGCTAGGTTAATATGCATTAATGGAGAGAAAATATAACTTAAACGTGACCACACTTAGGATGGTGACGACAAGTATTTGAATGAGACAGGATAAGGGTAGATATTTACTTAGTAGACTAGCGATCAGGCAAGGGCTGAATTTGCTAATATATGACACTAAAGTACATGAGCTCTAGAGTAAACCGGTATAAGCACGCATATTTGTGGTGCGGTTAGGGAAGTCAGGCGTACAAGGATTTGGCGAGTGGACTTCGGAGATGATGGGCCGGTTTATCTGGAATTTGTTACGTGAGTTGGACAGTACCATAATCCAGGGGAGAAAAATGAATGTACAAGAAATGTGTACCAACACCCGAGGCATTGCAATCAGCTCCAGTTTGCAAGTGAAGCATGGCGAAAACAGCCTTTGGGTGCTAGTTTTGTATGTTGCTAGTGAGGGGTTAGGAATCTCATATATATATATCATTGTGTGTCCACTCCTGGGAGAAGTTCGTAGGTGCGTGTGTTATGTTTAGTTAACGAAACGGGCGTTGGTGCAGTGCAACCCCAGGTACAACGAAGGCAGCTGCAGCCGTGGACATCGCAGAGGGTCTTCAGGATATCCCATCTGTTTTTCAGGAAGTTCATTTTTAACAGACGAAAGGTCGGCTTTTTTATTGTCTGTAGCGTTGCCAGTTAAATGACACACCGGGACGACCCCATCCCAGCAGCGACATACATAAAACAACAGTGCCATTTCATAGATTTCCTGAATGGAAGGCCATGCTCAGAACCACCGACGAGATTAGTAACGCCATGCTTTCCAGTGGAAAATAAATCTCACTGGATGGTGGCATTTCGCATGTAGATATCTGAAATCACTTCATTATCCCCTGAATGGCTGCGCAAAACTGAGACCGTGCAGTATTCGCAGAGGTGCATAGTTGCGTCAGTTCTGCACATACATAAAGTTACTTTCGATTAATGTCCTTCACAAGGGGCGAGCTTCCTGGAAAACAGTATCGTGCCTAAATTCGGTGAAAAGCTCATCTATTGTATGTATGGCAAGTATAACGGATCCAACGTTGTTCAGGTATTCACCTGGGTGGAATTTACATATGATATTCCGCAAATGTTACCTGCCACTTGGGAAACCCTGAGAACCGTTAAAGTATGCTACGCGTTGACTTCGTGCTTTATTACGTGAAATGGCAACCACATGCAAATCGGCGATGGACTGCGACCTTGAAAGTTCGTTCAATGAAACAAAAATCTATGAGCCACATAACATTCAGCCGGAATAGACTAACTCCTCGTAAATTTATCAGCTGCGAAAAGCCCATAGTTTCGGTGAAGTCCATTTCAGTGTGCCTGTAAAGATCGGACGCTGAGTCATGTCAGTTACCGAAAGCATGCTTTCCGCGCACAAAACAGTCCCTGCGTCCGCTTAGACGAATTTTAGCAAAACTGGGACTGCCTATGGATATTTTAGGGTTTTGAATAAATATTACCTAAGGCTACAATTTTCCACCAAAGTTTCCTTTTTTTGAACTATCGCCAGAGAGAAGTTCTGGGTCTCGGCGATCATTGGATTAAACTGACTGTGGTCAAATCAGCCAATCAGACCTCGGGGGCCCGTGCGAATCATGTTCCCACCAAAGTGGCCCATTTGCCACCGTCCGCCCACTGTGGTTGCGTCGGCCTCAGAAGAGGATGACCACTGGTTGACATGTACGCAAGACGTGCTGTGGTGGGTTTCCTCCTGACTGGTTATGTCGCTTGTTCGATTCTGCAGTTATGGTTATTTGTCGATGGTTTGTTAGCATAATTCCTCTGTTTTTGTGTGGTGACTTCTGTCAGTCAGTCGGTCATTTTAGAACACAGTGAGTAGCACGATGTATGCGCCTCCGCTGCTGCCCGACTAACAAGGGTTGTTCCTTGCACCAAGTTGAGTTGCGGCTGCGACCAGAAGGGATCCGTCCTCGGGCCTCCAACAAACCAGTAGTCCTATCGGAGATCCGATTCTTGGAAGGCTGCGGCAGGGATGTAGTGCAGATGGAATTCCAGGCACCAAGTACAACCCTGTATTTCTCGCTCCACTGAGTTTTTCATATCCTATATCAGTCAGTAGGCAAACGTTGGGAAACATGCCCAGATGCATTTGTTTAATTTCTGGGTTCATGCCCTTCTCAATGACCAAGCTGTGTGTACCTGTTTTTCCAGGACTTGAGAAGCGTGATTAAAGGCAGCGATTTGGGTAGTCGAACGATGTCCGCTGCTCCGGAGTAGGTACTGTAAAGGAACAGTCTGCGATCAGCACATGACGCACATGGTGCGCCCTCGGTTGTTCGTGTGTCTCGTGTCCAATCCGAGACAACCGTGTAATTGGGCCTCATCACTTCGAACCCCACTTACCTGAGTGTTCGTGTCGCCAGCGACGGCAACGATGTCTGATCGTTTGGCCCTTTGCCATAGAGCACGTTAGTAGATTCAAAGCTACTGTTGATCGAAGTAGAAGCAATTACAGTACAAATACAATACAGGGCGCGATGGACCTCTCACACGGACGTTGTCGAACGAACGGCGCAGAGGCGACTGTCTGCATGTATCAAGTCAAGTACAAACACTTCCGCTAGATGGCTTAACACAATACTCACCCAGGTATACCCAGCTGCAGCGACCTCCGTGTCATCAGAGCTGCGCAGCCGGAAGCAGAAAGAGGCGAGGGGTAGTCAGTCCAGCTACAGTGCTTGCATCCAGGATTCTTGTCTCTGACAGACAGCACCCAGTGCGTAGGGAGTCCAAATTACAAGCAAGAGCAACTTGTTGTTCTGCTTGCCTCAGGGTGCGAACATTAAAGACAGCTAAGTAGCCTGGCCTTCGGGATTTCAACATTGATTTTGAGTTACTTGAGGTTGTTACTGAAGACGAACACAGAAGCTGCCGATTCAAGGTTAACAGAGCAGTGATTCCCAGTGCTGGGACCTGCGGATAGATTACTAACGATCGGGTGGCTTAGGGTAAAGGGAATACCTAAAAGTGTATGAAGGTGAGCGCTAGCAGTAGCGTGTTTTTTCTTACCCGGCCCTGCTGTATATAGCAATTAGAGCGACCGGCTGATGGCACCACGCCACGGACGGTGTGTTTTTACCTACGAGGTTCATGTTTTGTGCCGGCTGAGATACTTTCAGGGCATTCACATTTAGATGGGAGGGCGATTAAGGTTCTGACCACAAGGTAGCGGTCGGATGCTGGCATATTACCACAGTAGCATGATCCCTTAAGGAATAGTTATTGCCATGGCTTTCAAGGGGTGTGAGCGCACGAGTAGATGGACTTAGTGTTGTCTGGGCATCGTCACTATTTATGATCGAAATTGACAACACCAGTCACATGCCAGCGCCTAACAGTTATACAACCATGAAGGAAGCCAGATCAAGTCAAGCAAATACTTGGCAGCAGTATAAAATGCATTACCAATAAAATTAACTTCACTCTATCTGGATGGGGACTCCAAGGCGGCACATATGAAAGATTAACAGCAGATGGATACGGCCCAGTCGCGCGCTCAGTAGGGTGCATAAATTCCCTCGATCTCCGTGAAAAGTTCACTACCGCTCCTGGATACACGCGTCAATTACATCAGCTACTGCTCCGATTAGTAGCTGCCACCTTGACGTGTTGGTCAGACTTGAGTGCTGCAGCAATCCCGTGGACTACACTGGCCGGAGCTTCGTTCTACAAGGTGCAACCCTACCAAGAAAACCAAAGAGAAGCAGTCAAACCAAGAGAAGCGGTGGATTGGTGGTTGTGCACAACCAGGTATATCCAGCTGCAGCGGCCTCTGCGTTACCAGATTCGCGCAAGCGGAGCCTCCTGTATCCTTGTTTCTGAAAAACAACATGCATCAATGCAGAGGGAATCCAGTCTGCGAGAAAGAACCGTCCGTTGTCCCTATTGCTTCGGTGTGCGAACATTAAAGGTAGCTAAGTAGACCTACTTTCGGGGTTTGAAGACAGATTTCGAAGTTTTCAGGGTTGTCACTGAAGTCGGACGTACAGAAGCTGCAGCTGAGTGTGATGTGCGGTGAACAGTGCGGTCAACCCTAGTGCTGGGACCTGCGGAAAGAGTATTCAAACTTGGGTGGGGTAGGATAGAAGAGGAAAAACTTGAAAGTGTAAGAAGGGAGGCGTCAGCAGTAGCACGTTTTCGCTTGCCCACCCTACTGTATGCAGCAAGTAAGGCGATCCGGTTGATGATAAAACGCGACATCCAATGTGGTATAGGTTTATTTGTATGTGTGCAATTCATGGTTGTGCGTGGGTCGGTATACTGCCAAGCCACTCACACCTAGAAAGGAGGACGATTAGGGTTCTGGGTCCAAGCTTTTGTCTTGAAAGCCAAACCGCAAAGCAGCGGTGCTTGGCTAGGAATGCAAGCGCCTTACCATTTTTATAGAACAAGTCGTCATACACGTTCCAACCCCCAACCTGGAGGGTCAGGAGACTGTTGGTCAGAACTTTAACCATGGACCAACTTGGTATGAGAGATTCTGTGTGTTGCATGAACACCATCCAATATAGCTGAATAGGTCATGGGGGCATACATACCGTCACACCACGGCATAATCCAGTCTCTTTGCTCACCGGGCACCCTTAACACCCCCCACCCGCCCATCGAACGATGCATACTGGTCAACCCACCTGCCATTCCCCTGGCCATTGCTCCATATCTAAACCTTCGACCAGAAAAATAAACCAGGATAATCATTTACTAACCTCAAAAGATCTGATACTTGTTGCAGCCTTCAATGCCCGTACCCAATGCCAAATTAGGTAACAGGCATCTTTTGCTAAAACCTTGCTTCCTCTCTGTCGATGTATGTTGTGTCCGAAGCACGCAACAAGATGCCACCTGGGTCGTTCACCTCGAGCTGCCTAGGGCAAGTCAAAGCATACCGCATTTCACTCTTCGGTGATCCTGACGCAATGGCTCGTGGTATCTACGGTGTGGGAGTTTTCAGCTAGGAGCTTTCAGCTCCAAGGCTGAAAGCGATTCACTGGACTGGGTTCCAGCAAGCAGTCGTCTTTGCGCCGTTTTGTCTGGCTCAATTGGTATCAGCCCATGTCGATGCGGTAAACGGTGTTTATTCGTCGTATCAGCATACACCTCGACAGACAGCAAATCTTGGACTGAGAAAAACGAGTCTTATCGAAATTTGTCGCTGCTGCTTCCGTCAGCAGGAAAGACGGATTTGGTAATGCTGGTCGGTGATATGAATGCCCAAATTGGACGACTCATCATCATCATCAAAGACAGCAACATCAGTGTTGACACTGATGCTTCACTGCCGTACAACCATGAAGTTCGTCTAGTTTCATATGCATATATATATATAATTATATATAAAAAGCCCTAGAGTGAAAAGAAGAGAAAAAGAGTGGATGAGGGAGGGGACCTAGTGCTGGCCTATGTCAAGCATTCTGAGGTGCCTACACCTCCAACCGCTCAATCAGACAATCTGGAAAGAAACTGACAGCATGAACGCCACTGACATCGATTAGACGCCATTTCTTGCAACGTCTCCAGCCAAGCACAGGCGGGGTCACTGGGACCCCATCCTGGAAGGCGTACACCACCAACAACACCTAAACTCTTCGTGATCTCTTTCACGCCTTTCTGCCAAGTCATGCGCTGTCCACCTCGCGGTTTGCGCCAGTCTGAAGGAGGCACGAAGAACAACACTCGCCTCGGTAGACGGTGTTTCGGCATGCGTAGCACATGACCGAGCCATCGTAGTCGGTGGTGCTGGATGATTTCCCCAATTGATGTACCTGCAGCACAACCAAATACCCGTTTTCTAATCACCTCGTGACTAACACGCTGACGCCATCCTAACCCAGCCACGCTGCCTCTAGATTCTCTCACAGATGTTGCCAAACGAACCGCACAGAGGCGACTATCAACGGGTATCCAATAAAGCAGAGACGCTTCCGCTCGTTCACTCAGTACAATACCCACCCCAGCATATCCAGCTGCAGCGGCCTCTGCATCACCAGAGGTGCGCAGCCGGAACCTGGAAGAGAGCGAGGGGGCAGTCAGTTCGATCACGGTACTTGCGTCCTGCGTCCTTGTTTCTGACAGACAACATACACCAATGCTGAGGGAATCCAGTGTGCGAGCAAGAGCCACCTGTTGACCTGCTTGCTTCAGTGAACGAACATTAAAGGTGGCTAAGTAGACAGGCTTTCGGGGTTTGAAAACAGACATCGAAGTGTTTAGGGATGTAACGGAACTCGGACGTACACAATCTGCAGCTAGGTGTGATGCAGGGCGGGCAAACCGATCAGTCCTAGAGCTGGGACCTGCGGAGGACGTATTAAAATTGGGGCGGGGGAGGGTAGAAGACGGAAAACGTGAAAGTGTAAGAAGGAAGGCGTCAGCAGTAGCATGTTTTCGCTTACCCGCCCTGCTGTACGCAGCAAGTAAGGCGACCCGGCTGATGGCACCACGCGACGGCCGATGTGGCATGAAAGTACTGTTAGTTGTGAATGTCATGGTTGTACGAGGGCGGGGATACTGCCAGGGCGCCCACACCTAGACAGGAGGACGATTAGGGTCCTCAACCAAAGCCTTTGGCTCAAAAGCCTAACCGCAAGGCAGCGGTGTTGGGCTGGAAATGCAAGTGCATTACCATTTTTACGGAGCACGTCGCCACACGTGTTCCAACACCCAACCTGGAGGGCCAGGAGACTGTGTTCGTCAGACCGCTGCCCATGGACCAACCTGGTATGAGAGCCTGTGAGTGTCACGCGGGCACCCCCCAGTATAGCTCAATGGGTCGCCGAGGTACACAAACCGCCACACCACGGTAAGGTCCAGTCTCTTCGTGACGACTAAGCCCGAAAGAAGCACAATGGGATGGTAGATTTGGATTGGATGCTCAACTTACGGATAATAGAGAGAAACTACATTCAGCTATGTACTGATCATCGTCTGTTCCTGCCCAGTACGAACTTCCAGCGCGAACGCTCACATCTAATTACTTGGGGGCCACCAACCGCAAGACATTCATGGAATCAACTGGACTACACCTCCATCAGTTACCGGTGGATAGTCCTCACTAAAGATTACTGTTCCTTCCGGGGCATGCAACTTGAAACTGATCATGCCACTTTGTGGGCCTTGATATCATTTCGCTTTCTGTCAGCATTACGCGTGCCAAGACAAACCAAGTCCATTAATCAACTTCGACAAATTTCGGTAGCTCAAGAGTATCGACCCGGTCTGGCTAGAAAGCTACTGGAAGCGCTCAGTCACGCAGATGACGAAGATTGCTTAGCGGTTGAATGGAAGCGAGCTTAAGAGCTATGTTCTCAGCCTTCGGAACTGTCTATCCAAGACACCCGACCCAACTAAATGAACACTGGATATCTTCGAGGTCAGCAAGTCTTATTGCTGCCAGGAAAGCCATACCAGCAACTAGCGACTATGATGGCACGAGCAGATCCCTGAAACACTGGATAATCAAGAGCTTGAAGAAAGACGGAGAACGCTGGTGGATATCGAAGTAGCCGGAAAGGGCTTTCGTTGCAGGCAACAGCCGCGCCCTATTTCGCCTGATTCGGTCAACCGGCCAAAAGAGGACAAATGTCGGCTAAACTATGTGCGAAAAAGGTGAAACGGTAATTCACTCACCAAATCGTCGTTTTGAACATTGGCCCGAACACTTCGAGTAACAATTCAACACAATAATTGGAGGAATCCAGAGGACCTGACTGGAACGGCGACACCAGCCCGCCGTCAGCAACAGAAATCCGGTGGGATATTTCATCTTTTCAACGGGACAAAGCACGTAGCCCGGACGGGCTTCACCCGCAATCTTCACAGAAGTTGGCGAGGCCCTGATTATCAAACTGAGGACCATACTTCAGAAGACATGGAACGAAAACAGAATACCATTAAATGGAGCGCCCTGACCATCACCCTGATCTTCGAAAGGGGCACAAGAACGTCATGCGAAAACCATCGTGGCATCAACCTGGTAGCCGTGACATCCAAGGTGCTCTCTAACATTATTTCGCACAGGTTGATCGATCATCGGGTGAGACAGTCATGAGAATCAAATCGGACTTCGCCCTGGTCGAAGGGCGAGATGACCTAAGTGGTTAGAGTGCGATTTTACTGACCGGAAGGTCCGTGATCCGAACCAGACCTCTGCCTCTCGACTTCCCCTGTCTAGGCTTGTGTAACTTAGCAGTATCCCAGCCCTCATGCAACCTTCGGGTGGCGTGACAGTTAGGCACCTAAAGAGTGCTACAGCTGAACGAACGAGGATGCATCGGCCATATCTGTACCTTATATAAGTTCTCGAACAACGCCACTTTTTAACACGTTCATGCTGATGGTTTCTCTTGGGCTGAAAGTTGTTTTTGGCTGTGTAGGTCGTCAGATAGAATGGCGGTGCCTGGCGATAAAACGTGTCTCTTCCAAATTTCTATGCCTTATGAAGTCACTGTATTCGAGCTCCTGTGGACGGATACGAGTGTACGGCAGGCTTCCGCCTGAGTCCACCACGTTCTGCATGTAAGATAAGGCTATTCTCTGGCCTTTCCTCTTCAACTTTGTTATTGATGTGCTGCTTGAAATTTATCTGCCTTTCTCTGAAAGCTCAGGGGTCGAAGTGCTCCCGGGACGTTAACCCTTAGACATTGAGTATGCGGACGATATTGTTCTTCTTGATTCAGATCCTTCAAAAATGCAAACCATTTAAATAAGCTAAATAATTCTGCCATACGGTTTGACATGCGCTTCGCACCTGCAAAGTTTAAAGCGCTGCTACAAGACTGGTTGGGATCAAACCCAAAACTCATGCTCGCAGACGAGCCAATCGACGTGGTAGATAACTATGTTTACCTGAGTAGTTGTATAAGTTGGGAGATTACTTCTCGAATTTGGAAGGCCATGTCAACGTTTGTCAACCTTCGACATCTATTGCGCCGATGTGACACCAGTTTGTGTTACAGACAGAGTTTACGCTGCGGTAGTACGACCCCTACTGCTTTGTGGTTCAGAAACGTGACCTCTACGCGAAGTGAACGTGCGAAAGTTGTCGGCGTTTGAACATCGATGTCTCCGAAGCAATGACCGGGTCTGGTGGTAACACCCATTAGCATTGCTAAGGTACGCTACATGATTTTAGGGAGGAGAAACTTTTACGATGGATGAATTATTCTTCATAGGTTATGCTTGTTAGGATATGTACTCCGCATGCCAGAGGATCGTCTATCTCGCAGAGCTCTTTTTGCCCACCCCTGTGCTGAGTGAAAGCGACTGAGATGTGGACAGCTGATGACCTTGCAACGAAGTATAAAAACACCAACCAGTAAACTTGGTCAGGTCGACAACCGCCGCCTCCCTAGATGGTGTCCCAAAACTCAACTCACCAATGGTTAATGACACTGACAGAAATGGTCCCATCGCGCAGTCAGTGGCGCTTGTGCTTCAAAACCATCTCTTTCGGCGCGTAGTTACCCAGTCCCCGAATTAACTGATTATTCCATGACCTTCAATGCCTCCTGGTGGCATGACGGTTAGGCACCAAAAGGGTGCTACAGCTGAACGATTTTTTCTTTCCCCAATGCTTAGATCTACCCCCAAGCTCTCCCCATTTCCGGCGATCGAAAATGCAACAGCTGGATCCAATGCAATCATCATCATCACCCACACATCAGCATTCAACACTGATGCTTCGCTACCGTTCTACATGGTTTATGGCTGATATGTGAAAAAATCTAAGTACTTTGAGCCGTCCGGTTATCCAGCTCGATCACAGTCAGAGCTACTCACTATAAAGGCTCTTGCCTGTTTTGTAATGTCAGCATATGCCACAACAGGCTGTAGTTCTGACGCTGAGAATGATACTTTCTATAGAGATTTATTCAGCTTCTTTCTTTTTCGTATATTGGCCCTTCTCCCCCTCCTCACCCCGTTTCTAGCGACATCTCATTAGGCCCATTCTCAGACTGACAGATCCGTTCGCCGCCCATTATTGCTAGCTGCAATGCAACCGTTGATTCGGCCGCCATGGCCACAGATACTTCCAAATCACCCTCCAAACCCCGGAGACTGTTCAGCTGTAACACCCCTTCGTGGCCTAGCTGCCATGCCACCCGAGGGAAGCACGAGGGCTGGGATACTGCCGGGTTGCCCAAGCCTAGACAGGGGAAGTCGAGAGGTAGAGGTCGGGTTCGAACCGCGGACCTTTCGGTCAGTAAATTCGTGCTCTAACCACTTGAGCCATCTCGCCCCCTGGAGATCAGTTCATCCGATGGTTTTTAACGTTCGCACTCCAAACTAAGGCGATCAACAGAGTGTTCTTGCACGTACGCTGGACTCGCTTTCCATTGGTGTGTTGAACGTTAGCATCAACCGATCTTACGTGGCGTTTTATAGTGTTATAGACTTGATAATGCTTGTCTGCTCCATAGGATTTCAAAATTTCCCTAAAGCGCTCATCAGGCAACGGGTAGCAAGTCAACGTCGAAACCAGTATAACAGAAAAATTAGACTATTTGCTTCAGTTGTTATACCATATAGGCCAGGAACCTCAGATACCATTCAGAAAATCATGAAGTCCTATGAAATAGACGTGTCATCGAGTCAACAATACTGCCGAATTCACCTTGTAACATAAAAAGATCTTATCGCTACGCAACACCCCACAAATTATGTACACAGCGTGCGGCCGAATATATCGGGCGGACAGTCAAACGATCACAGTCGCGAACAGTGAAACAAATGCCATGCCAGGTTCCTACGTCAGAGCCCCACAAAAAGGATAGAGTTCAAATGTGACTCCACCATAGACCTTTGTGCACTTGAGCAGAACCGTCGGGTTGACTTTACTGGTGCACACATTCTCCAATCAGACTTCAGGTCTTATCTGGAGCATCTGTGTGCTGAAGCCTTAGAAATTAAAACGTGTCCGATTTATGTCAACTGCAGAGACGACACCAATATCCTTTTCGTTTGGATTAGTCTGAAAAAGCAAACTATGTACGGTAGCTGTACTTAGGGCCGGAATCTAGATGACCGTCCACACATCTGTCCAGTGACGTTTCCACGTACCCTCAGCCGGAGAAACTAATACACACACATTGGCACATCTATCTACATACTTGCAGTGATCGTAACAATCACAGAGGTCTCCGTTGTAACAAGATTTCTATAATCACTTACTCTTTTTCACATCGCGACGGCACGAAAAGATGTTACCACAGCAAGTGAAATTCCACCCGGAATGGACTACGCGAATGTCCCCACTGCGTCGAGTTTTAGTGGTATGGACAATCCATAACCTCGGTGTTCTCTGCCTTGCAGGATTGTTTTGGTCAGTCCGTTCTTTCTGGAGGATTTATGTACCAGGGGATGTCCTAGGAATTCATGAACATCATACGTTTTGTGCATTAGCACCCAGTTTGTTTATAGGCGCGTGAGTCAAAGGTGATCACGAACCCTTTCGACCGGTAAGCATTCTCTCCGTGCACAAACTATATTGAAAGTGCACTCCGTCAACCATGTATGCAGGTCGTTCACTATTACTATACACATTGCACGCTATTGAGAAGAATGTTGGTTGATGAGGTAGGAGGGGTGTCTGCACGTTCCCATTGTGATTCAAACATATCCGGTAGGTTGCTTCAGTAGACTTCTCTATCTAAAGCCTGTGACCTTGTCACACTAGACAATCTATACTGAAACATACCATAACACCTCTGCCACATGCTTCACTTAATTGTTCCAGCCCAGGACTACACGCCTCGTGTTGCATAACCGCACTTTTTCAGCTGAGGTCTTCATGCAGTCGTATACTTAATGGACTCTGTCCAAACTATATATGCACCCACCCGCCTTACCGAGCGCCAAATTGTGTTCATTGATCATCCTTGGACTGGTACGGGCTGATTTCAAACAGCTAGTTACCTTGGCTAGCTGCGCTGCTGAAATGAGTGCATGGCACTTTAGTGCCTGTTCACTGCCTTTCCAAAGTCTAGTGCCTCTAGGTTTCCTTTCCTGAGAATCCGTTCACAGAACGGTGTGTAGCCATCGGTTCACTGTCAATCAGAGATATATGACTAGTGCGTTCAGCTACCGTTGCTTGGTTGCAACAGCATGCAAAATTTATTGAAATACGGCTCCCACGCTCGATAATGCAGCTTGCTGAGATTAAGTGGTACGACTAAGAAGTGCACAGTCAGACCGACAGATTGGACGACATGATGGACGGTTTGCTGCGTTTCAGGAAAAGTTATCTGACGCGAAAAGGTAGCAGTGAGCCAGACAAATTAAGTAGGAACATCTATACATCACTTCCAGGCATATACCAGCTGTTTTCTCCTTGGCAATTTGTGTACACAGTAGTGTTGGTAAGTCCATCCTGCTAGAATTTCTATGGTATTTCTCATGTTTTTGTTAATTTTATTAATATCCCTGTGGAATGCAGGATTGTGGTCAGTCACCGATCCCCGTTCTACGTTGTGTTCTGTCGTAGTCAGTTTTCGTACTGTGCAGACATATCGGGGCAGATTTTACCTCTCGGAGGGACGTTTCACTATTCACAGCACCCTGCTCCAAAATGTTCCAGGCTTTTCTTTTTTATTCGATAATCAGCGCCTTTTGTTTTGTTTCCAGCTCTGGAGGGTATTTCTTTTCCTGAGCCTGATAACGCTACTGTTAAACAGTCGCCTAGTAAGTAGCTGCTTGTATCTCTTCATCTCTTTCAGCTGCACAACTTTTCTCGAATGTCTGCTTCCACAGCGCTTCACACGAAATGCCGCAATTCAGCTTACCCACTTGCAAACGGATTGCAGCGTGTCCTGGTCCCAGACGAATACGTTGATTGGCGGATTTCCTGGGCTGCCTATCAGCCCATCAATTATACTGATCCAAAGGTACATGGGAAAAGCTGGGCAGACCCTGACATCCGGTAAATGATTGGGCCATTCATGCTCTTGTTAAACCAGTTGATGATAGCTCATCACTCATCTGGTAAACACTGCTTTCTTTATACACTCATTTACATACCAATTTGGTTTTAACGAGAGGCTCACCTGGGATCCAGCTGAATCTCTCGTTTGTGATAATCTTTAGTTACGTGGTTGATTCGTCTCCTTTTTCTACGTTCCCCCAGAACGTCACCGGAAATATCACTCAAATTCAATGCGCTTGATGGAAGGATAGATCGGACAAGCTATATGGGTCTTTATCAATTGAACTCTGAGGGTCTTCCTTTGAATCCAAGAGGCCGGACAGGTATAACAGGCCGGGGTTCCCTTGGTCGATGGGGCCCGAACCACGCTGCTGATCCGATTGTGACCAGGTATATATGTATTGTTAATTCTTCTTTCACCCGTTTTCCCAAGTGAACTTTGCTTACCACATTCCAGCCACACTAAAGGTCCATTTATCCCCAAGAACAGACGTACCACGGGATTGCGCATGCGTACTTTTTTCAGATCGACTTTTTTCTTGTTTGGTCTTTTGTCCGGCATTTTCTCATTCCACGTGTTTTGTCACAATGTAGTTAACTCTTACAAAGTGAGGCCATTCCATGAACGCCGTTTATTAAAGCTGCCTACGCTTGGTAATTAACAGTGAAATCTGCGCAGATCGCAACACAGTCGTGTTTCTCAAGGCAGACAGATTTATGAGCAAGTCTAATTTAATCATCGTTGTCAGGTGACCTCCAAGCAGCTATACCAACCTGCACAACAGGATTATAGGAAATTAAGTGTATACTTGGGAATTATCTGCGCAACCGAACTGAAAGCTTAGAGATTGTGACAGAAACCATCAGTTTGAGATACACAGTGCTGTCCCCAAGAGCGAAGCGTCCGAGGAGTGGACGACTTGTTCATCCAGACTGAAGTATTTTTCGTGTATACGCCATTCTACGATGGAGACCACAGCTTCTGACTACTCTTAGACAAACAGGTATCTCTTTTGAAACATGATCTAGACGCCAATAATACTTTTGAACCCATACAAGTTCGCCTCTTCCAAAGTTCAGCCAGACGAGACATGCATCACTTTCTCCAATGAGTGGACTTACAGAAGCCGGTTTTTGCACAGGCGTGTATAAAATGTTTTACAGGTTTTTGTTTAATGTCTTAATCTAATCTGGTTGGTCCACACTTTTGAAATTTAATCTGATTCTACCCTTTTCCCCTTGAGAACAGGGAGAATACCATTTGCAGTACAGCATAGTTGTACTTGAAACCCCATGTTTATCGGTACTAGGTTGGCGCGCTTTTCTTCTGTATTCAGTGGATGTTGTTGAAATCCACCGCAGACCATAGAGTTGTTTCCAAATCGTGAGGTGTTCAGTTTGGCAACAAAGTTCTTGTGGTTCATTCCACACCAGCAGCTGTTGAAGAACCTTGCAATCCGTTCAACGACGACAGTCAAACGAGTTTGTTGGTCGCGAGAATTCGGTCACACTTATTGAAGCAGTACTTTTCCATCATTCCCTTACTCAACCCTACGATCAAAAAGCTATGGATTCAGCAGAATTACGAGAATCGTCTTCGAAACTTTCGACGTCCATCAGCGGAAACGGCAGTTGGATGCCCAGTTCACATCAGAATCTTTATTACCCATATCGGAATATGTTGCCTTTATTAGTTCATTGAAAAATGGCTTTTAACATTTAATCGAATGAGCGATTTCGCGATTTTGTCGTTCAACTTATGTCGACATTCGGCAGTGATATATTCCTCCACCTTTCCTGACAACAAAGCAAGCCAAATGTCCAGCAGAATCAAATGACAGCGCTAACCAGTCACGTATCTGAACAACTTAATGTATGTCTCATTGTAACAAAGATCATTGCTGTTCGAGCTGAAGGCTCATAAATTAGCGGAGTGGGCGACTCATCAGTGTATCACGGCTTCGTTTGCCTTTAGGTGGGTCAGAACCTATAACAAGGACGGCGTTGAACCGCGAAGTAACGGCAACTGGAGGGAGCTGAAGGTCGCTGATCACCTTGATTTGCTCTTTACCCTTTTGTCTGCTGACTGAATTTGAGCATAACAGCTGATAACCACCGGTAAAGTGTTGTACGGGTTAACAGTAACTGTTCCATTTGTCGGTTTCTGAGTGGACTGTTACCAAACAAAGGCTAGAGTTACCATAGCCTTCACCGCGAGGAGTACATACAACGCAACCGCTTTCCAGAGGGTAGGAGGAACAGTCTCACAAGTCAGTCTTGTTAACCTCGCTGAAACAAAATCCGATAGTGCTGGGCTGCCAGCTGAATGTTATCAGTTGACTTTTCTCCTACTAACTTGCTTCAGGTCACCTTTACTGTGAAGTGAGTAACCAGTTATCATCATACTCGCTTTTGAATTCACGCCAAATCAAATTAAGCTGTAGAACCACGGAATTGTCCAAAAAGAACCACTCAGCGATTTTCTAGCAAAGGATTTAGCTGTCTTCAACTCGCTTTGACCGTAGTGGTGCTTCACATACATGCAGCTAATTGGAGGAGAGCAGGGAACTCGGGGGAATCAGCTTTTCGTTTGGGCTGCCACTATAGAAGAATATCAGGAAACTTGACATCCAGTGAGTGAGATGTCTAAATACATGCACTCACAACTGGAGTTCCAAAGAAGGATAGGTTATCCCATAATGCACTTCCTACACTACCGTTCTTGCACCACTTGTTTGAGAACCTCTGGATCAGCAAGGTGCTCTTTTCTTTTATCCAGCCAGACATTGAATTTGGATTAGATCAAGTTATCCGATCGGATCCAACTGACAATTGCAATGAGCTCTTGCTTTTATCCCGTCTGCGACACACCAGTTGACCCGGAGGTAACGAATGAAGTCACTAATGCATCCCATTTTAGGTGGAAGGTGCATGCATGCGTGTGTAGGCTCATACAATGCATTCATTGAGTGGCCTGATATCTGAGCCGGCGGCCTAGTTTCCAGAACCCGCTAAAAGTGTTGCACGGCATTACGCGCACGCGAGATACTAGCTTCACATCGAGAGACGATAAAATTGCTATCAGGACACTTTGTTAATGGCCTCGGTACATGTTTAGATTGCTCCTTGAACACCTTTAATCATTCTTAGGGCAACTTACTGTGATTTTGAGAAATTCTAGAGTGCGTGCACATGACAACCAAAATCGGTATTTTCATGAAAGAAACATGAATGATGGTTGTGGAAAGGTTTAGTAAACGGACAGTTGACTTATTACTTGTAACAGTTTATCACAAGTGCTCACGATAGTAAGTGTATCCCTATTACCTTTCACCTCACCCATTCTACCCAATGTTGCTGCATCGCGCCTCTGGGGTACACTAATCTAGACGGTATCTCAATGATGCTGCTAACCGTAGTTTCAACCTCTTGCCCTTTGAAAACATACTGGGACCTATCAAACCTTGATTTGACGCGTTTCTCAAGTCGCACTTTTTGTCACCTCACTTACTATCGTTTTCCCCTCTGTGTAGATGGAAAACTAACTCATCAGGCGAGCGCGTTTTCGACCTCGCTAGCAAGCGTTTTGTCCTCCAATTCGTTGCTATTCAACGCGGCGATTGTGGAGAGTGGGCTTTTCCTGGAGTGAGTTCTGTCGTCGTTGCCTATTGTTCTCAATGTCTTTTTGAACCAGATTGTTGTATGGTTGAACAGAAGCAGTTAACCTTCGTCTGCTTGTCTACTTTGATATCTGCTGTGAGAGGATTTGTTGGTTCTGTGCATGTTGAAACTACTGGAGCAATTTTTCGACGCCTTTCGAGTGCATGGTATAAACCTGTCCCCAGAACATCTAGTGTTTGTTCAGGTGTGTTCTTTTGACCTCCGCAAGGATCCAGTGCAACCTGTGAGACGCGGAGAGGCGGTCGTTGATCCTAATTGCCTAACCCAGAAATTGTCATCATCCATCCAATTCCTCTGATTTCTCTCTACCTATCCGCGACCGGTTCCTACTGCAGGTTTGCGTTCTTGAATTGTATAAGCCCAGTCTGTCCACTAACCCATGTGATCTTGTCTTCCTCAGATCGTCCTCTCATCCCTCTGAAACTCAAACTCCTAAACGCTGTTTCGTCTACCTAGTCCGATGCAGTCAATCAATATTGTGGGAGTATCTGTCACCCAACCAACTATGTAATGTTACCAATCGCGGGTCCAGTCCTCATTTTTTTTGAAACATGGTTGACATGAGTGACTTGTGCGCGACGTTCGTTGGACATTTCGAGGATTATACATTGCCATAACCGTTTAACGGCAGTCCTCAACAGGGGGCAGGGGCCACTTTTGGCATCAGAACCACTGAGACAGAAGGGAATCTTGCGTAGCAGCATGTGTATAGTTTCATCTCTGGCAAAAGCCACCCGGTCAGACGAGATGCTAATTGTTGTTCAGCGTTAACCGTTTGGACGGGTTGTTACCAAATCACCAGTGGGACGCTTGTGGACAACCATCCGGTGGATCCGGGTGGTTATATAACACTTCAACAGACAGTCATCTCAACGTTATCCTGAGATAATCGGTGTGAATCTAACCTATACCACTTGTCTGACAAGGTTAGTTGACTGCCCTGACATAAGAACATCATGTGCTTTGGCTGGTTAGCACAGGAGACAACACCCTCTGTCTCATTTTTTAGCGGCTGAAGCTGTTCGTTGGATCCATTTCCTTAGAGAGCGTCGTCGCGACGTTCAACTGGCCATTCAGGACCCACCCGAAGTAAACCGTTTACTTTGTTCGGGACATGTACTTCGAAACGTTACGAAGAGTATTAGTTCCACTTTCACGTTTTCTCATGGTTAACCTGACTGACTACTTTGCGTTACTTTAATGTAGCTATGTGAACTCGTCACTGCTTTTTACATGTGGTTGGCTCTCCCTCATACGGAATTGCGATAATGACGTGCTATCAAGACTGAAAACACCGACATTTGGTCATCGGTCTCGAGACCTCTTATCACGTCATCAAGCGGCACGGTTCGACTGTTCGTATTTTGTTATGGAATGTCGTCCTCATGACGTGGCTCATTTCGAACATTTGTTTAATAACCGACAGGTGAAGCCAGATGCTGTGTCTTGACTCTTTCCAACAATTTCACTTGTTGACCCAGATCATGGTTTCAAACACCGTGGCACTCTTGTATGGTAACCTTATTTTATCTCCAACCCAGTTTGCTGGTTGTCAACAATATGCTCGTGGTGTAGGATAGGCATCTCGGAGATCGAATTAACTTAAGCCATTGGGCTTGCTGTTGTCATTTGCCGTGAATTAGCTTTTTCCCTGTCGTTATGCGATGTAGCCTATAAACTCTGGTAGCTATGGTTAGGATAAAGTTAATATACTCACTGCTTTAAACTTCTGGGGAAGGCTTTACTCCCTGTTTCCGTTGTTGAAGCACTAATGCAATGCAATCCAGCACGTCTCTTAGTCGACACGTCAGCTCCACCGGACATCAGATCACGCGCGCATTATATCAAGCACTAATGCAATGCAATCCAGCACGTCCCTTAGTCGACTCGTCAGCTCCACCGGACATCATCAGATCACGCGCGCATTATATATTTTTGCAGCTAGATGTGGATTCTACCAAAGACCAGCGTTCATCCTTGATTTGGAAACATAGGCAGAGGTTCTATCGAGTGAAGAATCAGAAGGTCCAAAAGCGGATGCAGTACAGATGGATCCATTTACTCTCGGTTTACCGAGTTCCAGCGGTGTATTCGTGCATGACGCTTTGATCCATGGTTCACCATCGATCGATTTAGACAGGATTCCTATTTCCGTAAACTGCTGTGGCCAGTTTGGCACAATAAATGAAGATTGCAACGTCATGTCATGTGATATCATACTGACTAGGCGTACATGTCAAGTTTTGGTTAAAATGTCTTCGACGTTCGATTCAAGAGCTTTTCTCAGCCACTTTGATCTGTACTACTTAGGAAGGAACGTTTCACGGAGCAAGTTGGTGGTGGAATGAAGTACGACACACTGCCAGAAAAGAAATCATATGAACGACGTCGGGGACCAAGCACCCCACTTTAGGTACAGCAGAGCGCATAGCGCTGGCAAGCCTGTGGAGGGTGATTCTAGATCCGTCAAATTGACACGCTGATAATCCATTTATCTTCCGGGCTAGTGTTCAGGTGTTGGTTATCTGCTACTTAATGTTTATCTCTCCTGTTGTCCCCTACTACTCTGTCGCATTCCAGGGATTCTTGATGCAAGCAACCGTTGAAACTACAACCGAAAAGTAAAAACTACAATTTAGGGCAAGTTTTAATAGGAAATGGATGTGTGGTTTGTGTGAAGAGTGGATCAGTACTCATCCTACTGGGTACAAACTCTCGGCAATGCCAATCACACATTTGGTTTACCAACTGAAACGGTTGTTGTAAGATCGCTGTGGAAGTAGCGAGAAGGCTTTTACTGGCAGACACAACGCTGCAAGAACGAACGCAACTCTCCGTAGACGAGATAGTTGAAGGTATGAAAGTATGCCTAAACCTGTCATTTTGTTTTTGACTCAGTCGTATACACTCAAGAAAAGGTCTAGCGATGGGATCACCAATATCCCCGATTTTGGCCAACATTTACATGGAAGACTTTGAACAGAAAGCTTTAAGCGGATTCGAGTGTCCGCCAAGGGTTTTCTGGCGTTACGTAGATGACACGTTCGTTGTGATAAAGCGAGATAAGGTTAACGAATTCTTTCAATATCCTAACAATTTGGACCCTCACATTAAGTTTAGCATGGAGCTAGAGTCCACATCGGGTGCATTACCTTTCCTTGACTGCATGACACATAAGAGTGGGGGAAATTAAAAACCACTATTTACCGGAAATCAACAGATAGTGGTGCGGTCTTAAACTACTCCTCAGCACATCCAAAAGCAGTATATGCTAGCATAGTTTCAACAATGTTTAGGAGAGTAAGGGCACTGTGCACAGAGGAGGTCGACCGAAGAGCAGCACAACTTGAGGTAAAAAAAGACAATGGCGGATACCCTGTGGGTTTAATTAAGCGGCAACTAAGACGGGTATTGGTGCCAACACCAAGGCCAAACAAGGGTGGATCGGAACAGCAGTCATTCCATACAAAACAGGAACATCTGAAGTCATTAGGAGGGTACTGAATACGGCTAACATTAGAGTAGCATTCCAGAAGGGAAAGACTTTATGCTCTGTGTTGGTGCAGTTGAAGGATCGCCTTCCGGTTGATAGGACTAGGAACTGTGTATACAGAATAAAATGTAACGACTGTACGAAGGTTTATATAGGTCAGACAGCCAGGGAATTGCACACCAGAATCGGTGAGCATAAGCGATCAATTAACAGGCCACCGAGAAACATAGATGAATATCAGGCGATAGTCAACGATTCGGCAATGGCAGGGCATGCACTAGACACTGGGCACAGGATAGATTTGGAAAATGTGGACATTCTGAGACGGGGTTAAGATTCACACCACAGCGACTGGTGGCCGAGGCGGTGGAAATCGCCAAGCATCCCAGCGTGAATAGAATAGAGGGCGTAGAACTGGCAAGCGTGTGGAGAGCGGTTTTAGATCAGCCGAGATGACATGAGGTGGTGTGCAGTTATCAGCGGAATGGTCTGGGTCTAAAAGTACGAGTACAGGCGACAAAAAATGTGGTGAATGTGTGAATGACCCAAGAGGATTATTCCATTAAGATGTCCTAGACAGAAAAATCAAGGCCGGAAAAATCCGGGTTCAACATGAAGACAACTCCTTCCTCACCAATCTAACGTAGATATTAGTCATCCCCACTAACCAACAAACAGGAACATCAGGCTGATACCCAGCACTGATCAAGTCGGCTAGGCATTAGAAATCTCACGGATTGGTTCCCTGACTTAAAACCCAATCAACCTGCTTACATACTCACTTGGCCTGACGAAGCTTTTGTGTCAAAAGCGAAACGTTGCCCAGCAATAAATCCACCGATTGTTTACCAAACCTCTCTGAAACGATGACTACCCAATCGGTCCCAAACATTTTCCAATTGATTGAATGCTGAATGCTCTTCAAGGCAGATTGCGTAGTATTGGGTACTGGATAGACTGAGGCTTTTCCATACGCTCTTCCCATGTTGTTTACCGGCATGAATGTAGCTGATCGGGGTATCCTTCGGTAGGCGTAGCCAGCCAAGAATAGATTGCCTGGTGTAATTGTCCAACCTTTTAAGCGTGTTTCGGTGAACTTGGCCGAGTGCAAGCGAGTTTCAGCCTCGGTATCCGGTAGTTTATTGTGATATCCATTCTTTACTGCGGCTTCAACAGGGCACGCGTCAACCTCATCGAGCAGTTTGAGCAGCTGCCGTCGCTGGTTTCAGACTGCTTTCCCCTTAAAAGTAAAGGAGACGCCCAAGTGTCTCACGGTATCTGTCGGACCCAGAGAATTGATAATTTCCTCGGTGAAGCAAAAATGTTTGACTGAGGCAGCGGTCAATCGATGTTTCCCTTCCCCACAAATCACCATTGCTTTCGTCTTTCGGACGTTGGTCTTCATACCAGCTCCTCTCAACTCCACCGCATCAGCTTTGAGCTTCTGTTTAAGACGAGTCTGACTTTCCGTACACACGACGCAGTCGTCAGTGAAGTCAAAAACACCCACTGAGGTGTCATGGAACTGGTATCCTAGTTTCGGCATCGACAATCCAACAAGCTTATCCATTTCCATAATGAAACAATATTGGGGAGAGTGGATCTCCCTGCCCCAATCCTCTGTTGCACTGATCCTCGAAAGTGGGGTAAACTGCTACAGCATTCTCATGGGACTGTGCGATGTATCTAACTAGAGGTGACGGCGCTCCAAACGCCTCGGCAGATCTGACTATTGTGTCACACGAAATCAAACCGGACGCTTTCGAGATATCAACAGACGCCAAGCTGAGGTTAGAAGCAATCACTGAGTGTTGAATCAGAGCGTGTAACAGTGATGTACCTTCCTAACAGCCGTCTCGATGCAGAAATGCAAACTTGTAAGGGTAGTAATAATCTATGGCCCCAGCGATTAACAAGCATCGAACAAGAATGCATGACACGGAGATCGGTCTCAGTTGGTCCGGTGATTTCGGATTTGGGACCTTCGGAACTAGAGTAATACGAACACGATAAAAATGCGGTGGACAACCCCCAGGTAATAATGGCAAGTTAAAATGCCCACCTAGGGCGTTGGCATTAAACCGGCGAAGCATCCTGAGCGTGGGCTTGTCCAGACGACCAGTTGCCCATCAAACGGATCGTACGGCCGACTTCCTCACCTGTAATTGGCTCGACCAAGCTCCAAGCGGACGGTTGCGCTACGCGACTTGGCCGGCTATCCACGCGTTTTGGAGCAGAAAGTACCTGTTTCCAGTACTACTCGGCGTCCAGAGGTAGGCTGTAATTACCTTTGTATAGATCCTTCAATGGCCCATCGAGCACAACAGACGCTACATTTTTTCGCCTTTGGTGGTATAGGGTCTGGATGGTGGCGTAGTTGGCTCGGCGAATCTGTGTTCGGTTGGCCAGCACTTGATGGGCTAGCTGACGACGGTGTCGGGGTACAGGATTCCACTTGTGTGGAAACGTCCTGGAGGCGTGGAGGTCCAGAAGTGACAGGACTTGCTCCGGTGTCATGATGCCAGACTGCAACCTTCCGGAAAATGCCAGAAGGTCAACAGTAGCGAACGAACTGTCAGAATGAGATTCCAAGAGTGACACGGCGCAATTCACGGTTTGTTTGAACCAGACTCTATAGTCTTCAGATTCTGACGGATAGGCAGCTGTTTGACCGATGGTTTGGTCAGGTCCTCTAGATGATGATTCGTCCAACTGTGCCTGCCACGTAAGCACATATAACCTGTTTTTGACACTGATAGCTAACCGACCAGGAAAATATTACTCTAATCTCACGAACAGCGCGGTTTGTGTATTATAAGACAGATATAGATAGTTAGCCAGGCGAAGAGTGATTGTGACTCTGGTTGGGGCCAGCGGACACCGGAATTTTTCACCCGGCCATTATGCTGGGCGGGGTGTGCGTGTCGGGGTTGTTGACTCAGGCCAATCTTCGTCGGAAAAGGTGGGAACAACAAAAAACAGGCCAATTGGGCAACCACGTTCTTCTGAACGCTTTCATGGACATGAACTCGACGGTGGGCCACCAAGCCGGCTATCGATTTGCAGCACTTGCCGCAGTCCTCACACATGAACCGCACGAGTCTCTCCTGTTTTCTGGTTGGAACTGATGCAGAGGCGCCAGGTGATGCGTATTGTCGGAAGTAGCCAGCACGTTGATTCCAAACAGGATGGTTAGCCCTGTCTGGAGTTACTGAACTCTTAGCTCACCCAGACTGACGTCCGGGTTACCCAGTCGGCACCACGAGGAGGTGGTTCAGCTCAGCTATTACTACTACTCCTACCACTGGCACTACTATTAACTAATCTAAAGAGTTGTTAATGTCCGCAAGTTGTTGGTTGTTAAGTATTGCTCTACCTACACTTGCAACGCCTCAGTACTCGTTTTTGTTGGCGAACAGCTATATTCCTGACTGGGACAGATATTTACGGAGTAAACTGTGGTGATTTCGTATACCACAAGAATGTGTAAGAGCAGTATTACGGGTCCCTACTCTTTAAAAAGAAAGGAGAAGGGATGAGATGGGAGGTACACTGGTCAGTGCGTCATGGAGTCAGGCAAATGACGTCAAACTTGTCTGACATTGATGTCACTCATTTGGCAGCTTAATATTAATTGAGCCGGGACCTATGGCTACAAACAATACAATAAAAACAGCTGTTTGCTGTGGCTCTACAACGCTCTCTTGATAACATTACAATAACTTCGGGGAGAATCAATTAATAAAAATCGATCTTGTGTGCAGTCAGCTGTTGATAACTCTTCATTCCAACACTTTTCATGTTGGGCCGTGTCTAACCACGACCTGCAATGGCATGTTTTACCCAGTGACGAGGTCTCATTGTCTTCCGTAACGTTGTACTGATTGAACTCGAGGAGGAGTAAACCCACTAGGCCAAACCAGCCTCGAGTGAGCCACTATAACCTCTGATTGATGATTCTATGCCGATTACCTTCCTTGCTTTAAGCCATATCTCGGTCGGACTAACAATTGACGCCCTTGTAACACGAAACGCGAGCTATACTGAAAACGGAGTATAGCATCAGATGATATACATTAGCCCGGTCTTCTCTTTCTCTCAATTGTATGATGTTTGAGTGCATTTCTAGCGTGATGGAATTTTCGAATTTGGTCAGATGTTGTCGTCGTGCTAACTTCGAAGATATGGTCTGCTTTTGTTTCAAACCAATAGTTGAGGTTTCTGTAGGCAGTCCGAGTATGTGGTTCATTGGTCTTCGTACAAAAGTTACCATTCTGAAAAACCTAACCTTCCATGTTTAAAACCTTCGAACCAAGCTTATTTGACTGTGGGAACGATCTTCCATAGGAGTTAGCTGAAAATAAAGTTTGTTTGGCGAATACGGAGCCGCAGAAATTGCGCGGTCATTTTCACTGAACGGCGAGATGAATTTTTCCCATCTTCACCGCGAAAGTATCTGTTCAGTCCCAGTTATTTACCCTGTTGTTTGATACAGTGTGCACATTTCGTGAACTTCTATGGATAGAGTACATGCTGAACTCTCCACCACAATAGGAAGGCAACAGTTGCCGAACAAAATAGGGTACCGCCATGGAACTATACATTGACACTCAACAGTTGAGCTGTCATGAAGTTGACTTGTCGACCAGAAGTAAGTAACGGATAAGATCAGCGCCTTAGCAGTCTGTACAGCAACCGTCTTACTTTTCTGACTACCAATTGCAGATTTTGTGGTCCCAAACGATAGCAACCCATGATGCTGAAAATTATCCGCACTACCAATCTCAGAATCACAAGATATATATATATATATAAAGCTGTAGCCTTCTGGTTAGGGATTGAACGCTCTACAACAGTTAGATTCGCTTGTAATGTCGCTCAGGCTTCATTACGCAATGCTACTATCCGGTGTTGACTGGTTCCTTGAATAACTTTTGGGATATTTCCAAGCATATTGTTCATATTACTTAGGTAATAGAGCAAGCGCTTGTATTGGGGTACTAGTAAACGATAAGGCTGTTGATACAGTATTGCGGTGTTTGTTACTGTCAACAGCGCACTTTAATCGTGCAGTACCGATGGCTTTTCATCTCACACGTTGTTTAGTCTCGTATGTAATATCCATGGTTTATCATTCCCCTCCAGTTTTAAAGCGCTTTCCTTTTCACCACCTCTCACACCATTTATTTCAGGGTATGGTTGACGCTGGAGAAAAATGCACTGATTCGTTACGTCGAGAGTTCGCCGAAGAAGCCCTCAATTCAAACGAATCCTCTCCTGAAGAACTGGAAACACTGAAGAAGTTAATCGCTGAATTTTTCGTAGACGGAACAGAGGTGAGTTCCCTACCTCTCTATAGTATCTAGCTGGTGGTTTCAGCAAAAACATTGCCAATAGGTTACATGCAGTCTTCCGCTTTTTCGCTTTTCTTTCCATCTTTTCATTTATTTTCCCCGTGTAAGCGATTTAGTCCTGTACTTTCTTCACGGAACTCTCGGACTATTGAGTTGTGATTACAATCGATGGAGTTTCACATCCCTAATTTTAAACCCAATATAGCACACAGTTTAAATACCGAGCTACTTGACCGAGAGGTTCTGGTTTGGACCCACCACTGGCTTTTCGATTGCTCGTATCTAGACTTGAATACTGTGGCAGTATCGGTCCTCGTGCTCTCTTCAGGCAAGTATACGCCAACAGGGCGCCACAGCTGAATGAGGTTATTTGGTGACTGGTCAAATCGTGCTCATTCGTTCGGCCATGACACCTTGTAGCCAAGCGATGCCATGCAGCTCGAAGGTGACACTAAAGCTGAACTGCCGCCAGTTAGCCCAAACCTTAACACGGGAGGTCGGGACAATCTACGAACCTCCCGGTCGGCAACTTCTGTCCTAACCACTGAACTTTCGTGCAGACTAATTTCACCTGTTTGCTAAAATTTATTTGAGCAAACAACGCAGCTAAGTAGCTTGGACATCAGCGCAGCTCTAGATGTGTAATCTATTAGGACCTAAACGAGGAATTTACTTTTTTTATTAATTGCATATCACCATGAACCTTTCCTCTCCGAAGTTTCACCTGCTCAAACTGTTTTATTCCCCTGTAAATTTATCTCCCTAGGATGACCGTCCAGCCCTGTAGCATTTTTCTGTGTAATTGCCGGTGTTACAACTGTTCGATCATATATTTTAGTCATATCACCTTAAACAAACAAGTAGAAATAATGTGCAAATGAAACCTAACCTGGCGGCAAGATTTGGGCAATCCCCTTGAAGCGTATGATGACTATTACAGGAGCCTTTGAATAAGAGTTCAACCATCTGGTAAAACCAAACTGTATACGATGTGCTGCTTGGAAATTCGGTAAAACGTGTAAATCGCATTCCAGTGCAAAAAGCCATGTTTTTTAGGAACTCAAAATCCTGATATAATTTGCACTGAAATCATGTTACGCTATTGACAACTTGCTTCACAACCTTAAAATTCGTGCAAACCCAACAAGTTTACGTGGAACACCTGATCAAACTATCAGCTACCTTTAATTATCACTGGCTTGTACATTTATCTTATTTGTGTCACTGGTTATCCTTTGAGTATTCACCGTTTGAGCTCAGTTTTTGGACTTACTTCTTGATACATTACCGTCTTCTCATCCTAAAAGCAGCATTTCTGGCTGTATTGATCTTAGATAATTCACGATGAAGATTTTGGGCGGTCTAGTACCATCAGATACAATAGGTTGGTACCATTTATGGACTGGCTGTTCTTTGAAACCATGCTGATCACCCTCTCTACTGCACCGAGTAGGTTCGCGTTTAGCAGTGTGTGGAATCACCTAAAAGTCACATAGCCTATCTAAACTCGATGAAGTAAAACCTGGCTATGAACAGGTGGGTTAATTTAAAACTGCCAACATACCTGACTGTGATTGTCATATCAGATGTGAATGGCTGGACAGTGGAATAGTTGGGCGTGTTCAGTCTTTTCCTAAATTCGATGCACATGGTGGCGGCGAACTGCCTTTTTTATGGTGAATCGCTACTAGGATTTCCGGGTTTTCCGCGCTGTGAATTAAGAATTCTCACGTTTGTAGTGATTTGCTTCTTATCCTATTTTCGGACTTATTTCGCTCATTTGTAATACGGGGACTGTGTTCTATGTTCATTCCTCCACAAACGGTCATGATCACGGCATAATCGGTAGTCCCAACGATTTAATTTGTCGTGCAAAACAACTTAATTGAACAGCACAGTCGGTAGTCTTTTTCGATCCGTAATTCGGATATTTGTCTAGGCCGTGGATTTTGTCAGATAACGAGATGAATGTTGAGCGTCGTAAAAATGTGACTACTGATAGATGTCTAGGACCAGAATTTGTGCTGGCCTAATGCTACCCCATCCGCAAACCTCAGGCACCACATAACACGGTACATTCGATGACCCAGATCTATTTGGTGAATATCACAGTGCAGGGAAATAACATGCTGTTTTTTAACCTACATGTCAAAAAGTATCAGCTGCATACTCTGGTCTTTTGATAAACCCCGTATTAATCACCCATTGTACTGGGGGTCAGCTAACAAAACTTGCCAAGTTACTACATACACCTTCCATGACTCGCACTAGTTTACGAAAGTTGCTGAAAGAAAGCAATACCAGTAGGATGGGGCCTTTTAGCCGCGATCCCAATCTTCAAAAAAGGTACAAGAGTGTCATGCAAAACGACCGTGATACCAGCGTGGTAGCCGTGGCATCCAAGGTGCTCGCTGACATTATTTCGCACTGGTTGATCGATCATCGGGTGAGACGGACTCGTGAGAATCAAATTGGACTTCGCCCTGGTCGAGGATGCATCGACCATATGTATACCTTAAATAAGTTCTCGAACAGCGCCACTTTTTAACACGTTCAGTGCTGATGGTTCCTCTTGGGCTGAAGGTTGTTTTTGGCTGTGTAGGTCGTCAAAAAGAATGGCGGTGCCTGGCGATAAAACGCGCCTCTTTTAAATTTCTATGCCTTATGAGGTCACTGTATGCAGATTCCTGTGGACGGGTGCGCGTGTACGGCAAGCTTTCGCCTAAGTTCATCGCGTCCAATGTGTAAGACAAGGCTGTCCTCTCTCACCTTTCCTCTGAAACCTGGGGGGTCGAAGTGCTCCCGGGACGTTTACCCACAGACATAGAGTTTGTGGAAGATATCACTCTCCTTGGTTCAGCTACTTCAAAAATGCTAACCATTTTAAATAAGCTAAGTAATTCTGCCGTACGGTTTGACATGCGCTTCGCACCTGCAAAGTTTAAAGCGCTGCTACAGAACTGGGTGGGATCAAATCCAAACCTCATGCTCGCAGACGAGCTAATTGACGTGGTAGATAACTATGTTTTCCTGGGTAGTTTTATAGGTTCCGGTGGACCGGCTGGAGATGAGATTACTCCTCGAATCGGGAAGGCCATTTCAGCTTTTGCTAACCTCCGAAATCTATGGCGCCGGCGTGACATCAGTTTGTCTGTTAAGGACAAAGTTTACGCCGCGGCTGTACGGCCCATACTGCTTTGTGGATCAGAAACGTGACCTCTGCGCGCAGTGAACATGCGAGAATTGTCAGCGTTTGAACATCGGTGTCTCCGAAGCATTGACTGGGTCTGGTGGTAACACCGACTAGCATTGCTGAAGTACACTACATGGTTTTAGGTAGGCAAAACTCTTCCACGATAGATAAATTTTTCACGCTTCTTAGGTTACGCTACTTAGGACATGTACTCCACATGCCAGAGGACCGTCTGTCTCGCGGAGCTCTTTTTACTCACCCCTGTACTGAGTCGAAGCGACTGAGATGCGGACAGGTTATAACCTGGCAACGAAGTATGAAAACACCAACCAGTAAACTTAGTCAGGTCAACAACCGCCGACTCCCTGGATGGGGACCCTGGGACTCAACTCATTAATGGCTAGTGACACTTGGCTCAGACATGGGTCAATCACGCAGTCAGTGGTGCTCCTGCATCAACGCAATCGCCTTCAATCCGTAGCTTCGAAGTTTTTTGTTTGTCCAAATTGCTAGACGGATTCAATACCAACTCCTTCACGAAGAGACTGTTCCTTACCACGGTTTACGGTCTGTGCATCTCCATAGCCCATTAGGCCATGTTGGGGAGTATACGTGTACGTATTCACAGATTCCCCGGTAGCGGGTTGGTCAATGTGTAGATGTCTGACTAACAAAGGGGTTTTTCTTCCAGTGTTCGGCTCATTATCTCATCGATCATGAAATTAAATGGGAATGAAGAGAGTAGTAACCCCTGGCGGACACCGCTTTGTGTACGGAAGCTCTTGGAGAGCCCTCCGTATACTCTCACAAGTCTGGTGGTCTGAGAATACCAAGAGCCTATTACGTTCACAAACTTCCGTGGCATTCCTTGATGAGGAAGCGTGTCAATGAGAACAGACCGGTCAACAGATTCGGATACGCCTTGGTAATACAGGAATACTAAAATTGTGGGTCGTTTGTTTGTCTTGTGCTGTTCTATCACCTGACCGAGTGTGTAGATTTGCTCAACGAAGCAGTCTCGTTACAAGCGGGGTTAAGCTGATCCCCTTTTGGTTACGGTACTCACTACGAGCCCCTTTTTTGAAAATGGACACTATCGCCTACTCTTCCCAGTGGTTTTCCATAGTCTTCTTTTCACAAATGCAGGTAAGCAGATCAGACAAGCGCTGACTGATGATTCCCCCCCATTTTTGAACAATGCGGGTGAGAAATTATCCGGACCAGAAGCTCGGTGGCGCTTAAGACAACACATGCATTCATAAACCTCCGAGGCCGTAGGGGGTTCCACGATAACTGTTGTCTGATGTATTCGGCCCACCGGTCGAGACGTTCTTCTTTATTCAGATGCACACCACTCGGATCCTTGATGGTTTCGCTCACATGATATTCTTTCCATACACACGCTGTTATGATAACCCAGCTGTTCCCTTATTTTATGCAGATTTACAAAGGCTACGTTGATGATCCCCGCAATACAGATAACGCTTGGATGGAGACCATTGCAGTGAATTTTCATGACGAAACTGGTGATCGTATTGCAAAATTCGACCTTAAGGCTGGTAAGTAATTAGTTCCCAGTCTTCAAACCCTCGTCATCGTTTCACGTAAATTCATGCCACGGAACCCCGGTGGAATTAACTGTAAAATCCATTCTCGATAATCCCTCTGACGTCTTGGATGCCATCCTCCCATTCCTATAAATACCCTGTTCAGCTGAGCATTCACCTCCATTTGCATAAAGCTACAGCAAACTGGCCTAGTAAGCCTACTTGAGGTCTTGTGTTTAAAACTCCTTTTTACCTTCGTCCTACATTGTCATCGTCATCTTGATATGGTTCCAAGGTATTGACGCTTTTCTAAAACTATTTCTCACTTTTTTCATGTAAATCCTTGCTAAAATAACTTGGGGAACCGAGAAGGTTTGTGTGTCTGTTTCATTCTGATCAGGAATCACCATCAGCGATGATCTAGTAAAACCTGACTGCGTCTAACATTCTAACAAATCAACATAAAAATCGAAAGCTGTACTGGCGGAGTTTGCTGGTAAAACTCTACTCATCCTCAACAGCGCTTAGTACTTATCCTGTATCCGTTCACAAATAACAGCCGCACAAGTCCTTTTGTAATTAGTGAGACCCACCAGGTACACTTCGGTCGATCGGACAAAGTATGCCATTCCGATACCATGCGTACTAATCTTTTAACGAGAACTTCTCCGGTTACTTCGAAGTTCAACCGTGACATTCCTGAGGAGGGAGGAGGAGTTTAGTAGTCGAAACGTTGAATATGCCATTCTCACATCCTTTCTGAAAATGTCCGACGCATCTTGAGGTCCATAGGTAGTAGAGATATTTTGAAGCTTCAATTGAAATTCCATCCTGCAAATGAAGCCAGTCTATGCTGAAAACTAAGTGCACACTGTACGAAGGTTACGTCCCTGTTGGAAATCCCGCTGCTGATTGGCCATTCGTGGTCTTACGGAATGGTCTTCAGCTGATAACCGAAAATCCGAAAGCTTGAGTCTATGTAGAGGTTGGTGAAATGCGCAACTTTGATGATTTCCAAGACGAACGAGACAGCCTTACGGTGCCCCTCGACCCTTCGGCGAAGGCCACTCTCGCTTACAGCGTGGGACGTAAATACCCTGAAGCTATTGACCGCTTTATAAGCAGTGACGACATTTTGGAGTTTCGATCATTGTCTCCTTGTCCGAAATTATCGACGTGTGTTGAAACGCCAAAAAGAACAAACGGTACAGTGCAACAGCTTCCTTCTTGGTAGGGGTGACGCGGTACTTGTGTTATGTAAGGTGAAACTGTTTTGAACTCTGCTTGGCTTACTTAGTCGCTCTTTTCTGGAATTGTGTGGGCTTGCCATTTCGGTTCAATTTGGCCAAGCATCCGGTATCCGAATGGCCAGTATTCGACAGCCGCGGATAACGTTAGGAGGACGGTCTTTGAAATCAAAGGGGACCACCAACCTCGCGAGTTAAAGCGGGCCTCTAATGAAGACAAAGTAAAGCACGGTCCAACAGCAACAGCCAATTGTGATATTTTCTCTATTGGTGACAAGACGTTTGCAATCCGATTTCCAAACTCGGCGAACAAACCAAAAGCCTGGCGGAGTACCCAAGTTACCCGTATTTCGCAACAGTTCCAACGGAATTTCAGTTCACAATTGTTTGGAAAAGGCTCTTTCGACCAATCATGGCAGTTTTTTAACTGACACCTTCATGGCGTCCCCATAGACACGTTCCATACCACACAGCTCTCCTTTTTGAACATACATATATTTTTACTACAAAGTGTAAAGTGTCTATTTTCCGCAATTAGATAGCTCAGTCATAGAGCAAGGCAACACAATCCATGGTACTGAGCAGTCTGACTGAAAAAGGCAGTTATTTACCGACTACAACACTAACACGCCGTGAACTCCATTCGCGTCTTCGACGAATGAATAAGACACTGATTAGTGCGGCACCTTTGTGCATCCGATACCTGCATTAGGGATTCCCAAACAAATTGTCTTTGGAAATACATTGTGTAACCGTTTCAGAGACCAAATCCACCACCAATAATTTCCTCAAATTTCAATTCCAAAGTTGCCTTTGTTCTTCCGTGTATTTTTCTTCATTTGATCAATCTTAACCGAGCCTGTCTTTTCGTTCCAGGGGATGATGCCAAAAGCGTCCGGTGGATGGACGTTGGATCTGAAATAAACCTGTATGCCAATCATCGTGACTTTCTGGAGCTAGTTGCCACGAGGAGAAACGCGAAGTGGTGAAACTGCACCACGAATGCTCCTCACCATTCTTATTTTCTGTGATACTCCATAAAAATATTGACTACAGTTGTGATCCTGATTTTACCTTGCTATGCAGGCGGAGGTTGCTGGACTGCATTCACCAAAGGGTAAAGACAAGTCGTCAATCTTTGTTATACACAGGAGGAGGGACTGTACTTTCCGACGGACGTTTAATCTGACATCTGATCGTAAACCTTACTTAATCCCTTCACCGGAGGTTTGATGCAACCTTGTCACTCGCATGCTAGTTCCCCTAAGGGCGACTGAATTTCCCCATTCGCAAGCTGTTTACTACAGGAACCCTGCAGACGTTAGTGTGGGACTCGCTGATCGACTACCAACTCTCTGAAATAGCTTTAAACAAACGGGCTTGAATTTCAGTACAAACATCTTGTCAGTGGATCAAGTTAAAATGAAGATAACGTGGTTTTCAGGTCCTTGCAAATCATCGATGCGATGTCAACACGTGGTTTATCATTTGAGATTTGAACTGATGCCAGTATAACATAAACAGCTGTGTGAAGTCACAGGTTTAGTTGTTGCTAGCATGCCAAATGTGCTTAAGGATGTGGGAACGAGTTCCCGTGACATAGTTGGCAAAACCCATTATGGCTTCGTACTATTGAGGCTAGCAAGGCTGTCGTTAGTATATTCGGTAGGTCAGTTGATGTGGAACCTAATGACCATGTCTTAACTGCGATAGTAGGAATGACGACAGATTGCGATGTTATGCAACGTCGTCGATCTGGCCAACGAGCAAATGTTTTTTAGATGTCATCCACATGCTCAGTTTCGAGGTTTCAACAGTGGAACCAGCGACCAATTGTGATTGTACGTCACTCCACGAATTGGGACGCATCTAACGCATGTGTTGCACTAGGAGAGGCTCACTTCACTGGTCGTGTCGTGGCTCTCCAGACAGGATAACTGGCCGCACCATATGTCACTGTTACACCTGGTGTGCCGTGCTTAAATTAGACAATCTATGTCGCATGCTTGCCGAAAAATAGGTGACTTATCTTAACCCCTCCTAAAACACTTCTTTTAGACGTCTATTTCCGAAACTCAGACGCATCGATCGTGCCACTCACGTCTTGCCAGCACTGTTGGAGCTTCCTAAGCCTGCACGCAGCCGTCATACGGTCTAAGTGAACCTCTTCTAGTGCTACACATGCGTTTAATGCGTCCCAATCCGTGATGTGGCTGGTTCTGCTGTTGAAACCATGACGCCGAGCCTGTAGACGACATCTAGAAAACATGTATTCGTTGCCCATCTATTGAACACTGCATAACACCGCAATCTGCCGTCATTCTTACCATCGTAGTTAAGACATGGTCATTAGTTCCACATCAGCTGACCTGCTGAATATACTAACGGCAGCTTTGCCGGCATCACTCAGCCGAGTTTCTACGGTCCTCCTCACAGTGCGCTTAGTGCGGTCAGGCCTCGTTCATTGGCCTATAAGAATGTATGCGCTCCGGTATTTGCCACCTGGTCGTCTATTGGTGTTCTTACTCTTCTGAGGTGCACACAGTGTGGCGTTAGGATTGCGCGCACCGGTGATTTTTAGAATAAAAAGACGGAGACTTTCCGGCTTACCGGACACAAGCTTAATGGTGCAGAACAGACCGGCAGTTTGTTGGTCCCATTTTTCGACCAACCTCTACGTTGATCTGAGAGTCATGACTATGCTTAAGGGTTCGTTCCCAACCTGCATGGCGTAAACAAGCCCCTTAAATTGAATCCTTGAGCTTCCACTTCTTTCATCCGCGCGTAGATTGACCTCGCTCACCTCGAACAGCTACGGTGCCAGAGCAGCTTTACTATGCGAATTGACTAACAAGGGAGTGAGGTTGAAACTGGTGGTGTCGTTCCGATGCACCTTCGCGGTCAAGATCACATTGAGGTAACCTTACTGCACCGTGGCGAAATCGAGTCGGATTGGTGAGACTACTCGAAACAATGGTAAGTTATGCTGGGGAATGGTAGAGTAATAGCCAACCGCGGGCGTGCCTGTGTTTCCCGTTTGAATGCCTAAACGATGCTACGTATCCATTTGGTCCTTAATCTGAATCACACCGGAAAGGCATTTGAAGTAAAGCAGATCTGTTATGACTACGTCACCCATCAGAACAGTCCAAGCAAACTGGTTCTAATACATTCCCTCCCCCAACCATCAGAGAAGCAACAACACTCAAGACTTGGAAGTCTGGGTGAATAGACGCCTACAGTGGGTCGTATTGCATCTGGCTTGGTTCATCCATTGGCGATCAGAATTGTCCTATTGTGCAACGTTAAGCACGGTGAGTAATCAGTTACTGCATGCGCCAGTAACAGAATCATGGAAGTTGCAATGTCCACAAGTGCGCTGAGTTCCTTAGCAGGCATCCGACCCGTCATCAGGTCAGCCATGATGGCCTTGGTAACGCCAGAAGTAACAAAACGTTTCGAATTACCTTTTCTCGTCTACGAATATCTGGGCCATATTTATTTGCAGATGGTAGCAAATTACCCGCAGCGTAATAATAGGCACCTGTTGGACTCTGAAGACTTTTGAAAACGACTCAATCCCAATGATGCTGTAGCACAAAGCCTTTGAATTTTCAAGTCACCATGACAGCACAAACTTGCCCAAGCATGAACCTGTAAAAGGCACCTCAGTTGTACATCTTTCCTCGTCCGGGTCGCTGCATCGGTTTTCCAGAGATGAGCTACTCGCTAATGGGAAATCTTTGTCTTCATAAAACTTGAGCACTCATCCGACATTAGGTGATGAAATTGAACAACTATGATGAACCGGCAACGCGACCGATGACATGACTGGTTTACCGTAACTAATGCCTGAGAGGTATAGCGCTGGAACGTAAATCAACAGCCAATACACGAAAATGGCAAGGCTTTCGGTTAGGCTTCTTAGAATCGATGGAAATGATGTGAGGAATGGGCTCCAATCAGCTAGTTTCGGGTGGCTTCATTTAGCATACTCCGTAGCTTTGAATTTGAAAAAATAAGGGGTTTTGGGGTTCGATGTAGTCCACAATCTTGACTGGTTCAGTGCGTATCTATTTACCCTGTTTACAAAGAGCCTGTCAGTATGAGAGGAAAATAAATCTCGCAATCCTCCAGCTCTTATGACTGGAATGCATTCCTCTGTTTTTTTTTAAAAAAAAGTCCGATTATACAAAAGTTGAGCAAGCAAACCGTGATTACAAAGCTTGTTTTTAATATATGACTCCTTACCGATTAACCGTACCAACAGAAACATGAGGCAGTCTTTATGCAACACATTCAGTTCAAGAATATCAACGAGAGATTCAGTTGAGTCTCCCGTGAAAACCAAATTGGTATGCAAACGAGTGCATTTGTCAAAACAAAAAACTACTTTCCTCCAGAGGTAATAGAGAGGATCACATTGAATTTTACCCAAGACACACCGATACTGACGATTGCCAGTTTTCCTCTGAACTAGCAGCTCACAACGGTTGTTCAGTGTGTTTGGTTCTACAGCAAGAGGTTACTGGACCTATTAATAGATTGTTCTGGGGCGTTCCCATGCATCAGAGCAGTAGCTTGGCCAGATGCCCTGACAGTTTGATCTATTGTTCTGTTCTAAAACGTTGCACTGCTCGGAATTTTATTGAAGAATAGAACAAGGCAGCTTTTGAGCTCACGGCTGATGACGATCCCATAGCCGATCGCAAAAATGTAGTGCTAAATGCTGTTTAGTTCAGCTGTCTGAAGGGAAATAAGTTTAAGACACACTTCAATAAGTTGCTGAAGCTATTACATTTCGCACAAAGCTTGAGTTGCATTTATGAAGTTAGCCTTAACTGACTTTACAATTACGGACCACTAGTCTGATATTTTGGTGGTGTTAGAACCGCTGAAATTTCAGTGCCCTTCCTTCAGGTTCGTGCCAGGTTGCAAAGCATTTTTTGATGCACACGTGGCTTAGATCAAAACGCATGTGACCCTACGCATACACCAACTTATAAGAAACGTTAGATATGCACCAAGTTTTTTCTAGGTAGAGTTCCACGCATTAATAGTGGGACAAATTTTGTGGACTGCTCTACAAACTTCCGACGCACGAATTTGTTTCAGCCGGGCCACCTGAAAAACCATCCACTGACTGCCTTTCAGGACTAACCATATTGTGCTTTTATAAGTCACCTCTTAAAATCCAACCCTCGTTAGCGTAGGGTCTGTCGTTTCCTCATTAGGAACAGTGATGTGTCAGGAAAGTTAACAAATCTCCCAACATATTGCTGACACAATAGATCAGTTTAATGTTGCATCACCGTTGTCACTGTTCCCCTGTTCTATCCAATGCGATCTTCGACTGGTGATTTATACGACGGAGTGCTTGCTTACGTATCGCATTCGTCGCTACCGACTCAACGTAAAGCTGAGCATAACTTTGTGATTTTTGTCTGGATTCGAACAGGCACAGCTAAGACGAATTTCAGACCGGAGGTCACGTGACTAGGGTCACTCCGCTGAGCATGTCTCAAGTTGTTCTGACCAGCACGTGTCCAAGGTAGTTTCACTCTGTATGTGATTCCCTGTTGACCCGTGTCTTTGTATCCGGCTTTAGTGTAGTTCGTGCACATTAGGTGTGACGGTACGTGGTATGACACACACTTGAAATGTGAAGTTCCGCAGGCTTCAGTAAAGTATCTAGAACTGAGCGATTCATGCGTTCATTCGATGTATTTTCAACGTCCCCTTGACTGAAACTGTTAGTTGCCTGCGTAATTACATTGGGGCGAGAAACTTTAAGTCGTGAGAGCTCTTGCGGTGCACACTGAATGTGCAACTACTGTGCAATGGCACGTCCTGCTATCCACTTGATGGTATCGCTGTGGGTTCATCACTGGGCCCGATGTTAGCCGATAGTTTCATGAGTAAACCAGAGAAAGGTTCTCTATGAAAGCAGCCGTAAAATACACAAAGTACTATCGCCGATACATAGACGACCCTTTCGTGATTTCATTTAATGGAACCGAAATGGACTGACTAGATTCAACAAGAGGTCAGTAAGAATCACGTATTCATCAGATTGACCTCTGAAGGAGAAACGGATGAATTCTCTCACTTATAGATTTTAACCTTAAACTGCGTCACGATGGCATGCCGGGACGATCGGTGCACTGAAGGCTCACGTAGCCGGGGCAGTACACCAACCCTAAGGGCGTCGTTTCACTAAAACAGAAAAGCAACCTGATCCATAGTCTTACTGACAGATTGAGGAAAATCCGCCCCGAAGACGCGCTGGAACACTCTTAACTGTCACCAGCGCTCTCAGAGACAAAAGGTTTCCCGATAGTTTAATTAGGAGGCATATGAAAAAAGAAGAACCGACGGATGTTACCACTGTAGCCTTCGCCGACCGACTGAGCAAAAAGCTTTACAGCAGTCTGAGCAAAGTTCACCCGGCCGCAACACTTCGAACTTGATTCTCAAGCAAGCGTCTGTGTTCCTTCAGTCTCAAAGACAGAATGCCTGTCCACGCCCGAAATATGTTGGTATACTCAATCTCTTACCACTGTGCAGCGGCCAGAGAATGAGGGAACACAATTCACCCTGGCTAGCCTACAGAACTAGGAGAACGATAACCAGCTCAAACGTGCAGCACGTAGCAGACACGGTATACAGCAATGTTCACAGTCAAAGTTTTCGTATTGTCTATAAGGTATCTGCTAATCAACCTAGATCGGAAGAGCACCGCACAATCGCAGTGACTGAAGCTATGGCTAAAAAAGCTCTGTTCGAGTGCTGAACATACCAGGATCTAGGTCATCTCCCCCACCACATATATCTGGCGCTGAGCACAACCACAATATAGCCTGCACTGACAACCTGTACTCGTCCTACTGGTGACTTGAACTAGTTTTCTCTTGGCTGTTTGTTAATGTCGTCCCTCACTCGACATCCTCTTTGATCTCCACTGTACTCAGTGAATTGTGTTAAATATTGCTACCTTAGTCTCTGAAACTGTATGACTTGAAAAGGCTTTGCCGAAAAAGTTCGTCAGCTCACCTTATTTTAAATGGGGATTTTGGAAACCGCGAGTCTGTCGTACGCGTACAACTCGTTCGAACGGTAATACTAAGCGTGTTGTTGTCCACGGTCGTTACAAACCTGAATGAATTTGACTGGATCACCTAATTACAGTTCAATCAGTTGAGAAACGCTTGGAACCGATTGAGTAGTCATCGTTTTCGGCAAAGTTTGGTAACAAGCCCAGCAATAAATCTACCGATTGTTACCAAACTTCTCCGAAAACGATACCTAATTACGGGTTGTCTCAGAGCAGAGCACAAAACGAATTCTGTTGGTATCAGTCGGGTCCTACCACAAACTAACTGCTCACCTAGTTTCCACACTCATAAAGTTCATTCTCCTCCAAATCTTCACGGATCCACTCTGCTTATCTCACCCGTCCATGTCAGGCACCTATCAATCAACTACGGTATGCTCGAAGGTTGCTCGTGCCCAACTGTCCACTCAGGTGCACGCTACATGTACTTTTGACGACATCACGCCAATCTCGGTAGCACAGGGGCCTAGCGACAGAAGAGTGGTTTGTATGATCCCTGGTCGATGCCAACGCAGGAGCATCAGCCAAATCATCTGACGACAGCGTAATCCAAATTATTTTTGACAGACTGTGCTGACAATCAGTTCCGAAAAAAATAATCGAAACCTCCCTCCGAGTGCCCAAAAACAGCACAGTGAAACACTAAAAGTCTAAGTCAGTATGTTTGATACCACAAAGTGATGGAAGAACAACTGATCACTTCGAGAATTCTTCTTTTCTTCTACAAACTACCATTTTGGGGTCGACATTTTCCTTCTAGAATGCATTTTTATATGCCGTTTGAAATTCTATCCGATTTGCTCAGTCAACATAAGTTAATCTATATGATGATCTACTCGATCCGCCGACCACCTCTGTCCCATAACACTCGAGGAAAGCGAGTGAGTCGAAACAGAAATGTTGAATTCCATGAGCTCGAAATTTCGGGCAGGGTCGGAGATATCTAGTAATAATAGTTACAACGATAAAATAATAACAATAATAATAACAACAATAATCGGCACATAGCTACCAAAACCCGAAAGAAGCACGAGGAGTGAAATACTACCAGTTTGCTCAAGCGTAGACAGGAACAAACGGGATGCAACGGTTGGATTCGAATCACGGACCTTCCGGTCAGTAAGTTCTTGTCGCTGAGCTATCTCGGGCGCTCAACGGAACTTTGATCTAATTGAAAGAAAACCTATAAGTAATGTGATAAACGCGACGCCCCAGTGATAAAGTTTGTCCTCTAACATGGAATACCCAGCGGAGATCAATGAAAAAGTTTATTGCTAAAGGTGTTGTATACAAATCGATCACTTGGCTACCAGATGACACCAGAGTGGAAGGCTGGTCCGACTTGACCCATGTGAAGTTTCAACCTAGTAAAAAACAGTGTCCAAATATCCTCGCTGATTGGGTCATAACCCAACAAATGTGAAAATGATTTACCTGAACACTTTTATGCAGCAAAAGAGTAGAACCTGTTCCACTCCAAAGCCTGTTTTTTTTTACCTAGGACAATACAGAGTCCATAATTTCACTGGAATGTCCAATTTTGTCCAGTAAATCAAACAGCAGTCTATCGCATCATGTTTCAACAACCAGCCAATGATACGATATTTTCTAGACCTTTTAAAACTTAAGAAAGAAGTTGACAAGACGAACCCAGAGTTAGTTCATTTGGCCAATTCGGGCAATAGTTTTTCTTCAGTGCTAGTTTTTTTTACTATGCCTACCCAGACGCTGTGGCTAGCGTGGAAGGTTCTGAAGCAATTAGCCAGTCAATCGCCACCATCCCCGGTGTGATGGACCATCGGTGTTGGTATTTCCATTGGTATCCGTCTTCTCATATGAACGCCTAACGTGGTTTTCTTATCAAAAGTCACGTCTAATTTTATGCCCTGTTTCAACATCCTAACAATTGGACGAGCTCGGCCATAATAAAACACCGTGGATACGAATGCTTACAGGTGGATTTGCACGAAGCAAATGATTGTTTAATGTAACACAGTACAGCTTTGTGGTTCAAGTACGAAATTAGGTGGATAGGGTTTCGGAGGTTGAGCCTATTAGCTGAATCCCAAGAACAGCGAAACCGGTAATGGACTGCCTAGAGTTCTCATCGACAATATGAGTAGTATTCAAAACTCCTGTTCTAATTTAACAGCCTGTTGAGAGATGTTCTTTTCGATAGACACAGTCAGGTGCTGTAGCAATGAACCTGACTCCTCACATACGCTTCCTGTAGGCTGACTACGCCATTCCGTAAGGATCTTCCAAGTGAAATGTTTTATCAATGGTAGTGCTCTCAGGAATTCTAGCTCTAGTAATAATAGATATATGTGGATGAGAAACAAGATTTCAGATCACACGGACTTGGGTCAGGGGTGAGAACAGAACTGAAGTGGGGATGAGATGTAGCTCTATTCACATCAGCGCTACCAAGGTAAAGTCAATCACAACACCATCTCTTCCCCAAACACATCGATTATATTTCAGTTAGCGCAGCTGCCACAGCCTCTGATGATCTTACGAGCAAGATGGCATTCTGAAGAGTGAACTTAGAATAATTTGATTTAGTCAAACAGTGCGAGTCCAAAGTGTACTTTGTGGGGGATGACTTCGCCGGTTTACTTGCTATTCTAAAGATCTATTGTGGAAAGTGTTCCGCTGTGTGCACGGACACGATGCCATGTTCTGTTCCACTTAGTTATCAAAAGGGAATAAATAAGAAGGTAAAAAAACAATAATTCCGATTATTTAGGCATAGCTTAATTCGCTTGTGTAAATCTAATTCGCAGATGTTACGATAAATAAACCGTAATTTTGAAACTGAGTTTTTGACACAACGACCATCGGATGTTCTCTCTCGTGTCCTGGCCACATATAAAGGTCACCGATAGCTGTCGATCGTTCGGCTGACGGGCTTGCATCGGTTTCGTCCACAGTGTGTAGTATAGAGCGCCTATCATTTTGGGTGAATGGCATGCTGGTATGGGTGATGTACAAGCCTTCTTCCTGGGCTTCCGCTCATGAGCTTGCTCTCTGCTTTCCATTCACATAAATTGACGCTAACCCCTACGTCGACGAGCCTCTGTCCTCTGGTGCTTCCATAGCCTACATACCAGATATGCTTGTCCGTGCGCACTCACCGCTAAATCAGCGGCGTTCCACGTGTGCCAGTTAAACGGACCGTCTATACGGCATCCCTGAGGCGATCGGACGCAGGGTGCACTTCGGATCGGCTGACTCAGCTGCGTGGGTGTTGAAATTGTGACTCGCGCTCGTCCGTCACACACCCACAACCAGAGGGGAGAGTTATGTCCATTGTGTCACGTGATGCACGCGCTAAACACAGCTGCGTACGTATGCACATCGGAGCGAAAATACTGATTGCCGATTGGGTATTCGAAAAACTGAGCGGAGAGAACGGGTTTTTTGGATGCGGAGTGTTACGGGGAGGGGGGGGGAGGCAAACAACGCTCTGGAATCAGAAGACGCTCGAAGGTGCAACTCATTGGTTTGTTCAACTGCGCCTACATGATGAGTCTCAGGAAGGGCGAAACCAGTCGTGGGCTGTCGAAGAGTTTTCAGCAACCTTGCGAGTAGTTTCCTTTATGAAAACTCAATAGTCGTTTTGCGAACATGCGGTACGCTGGCGGAGTCGCATGTCTTAAGTCATGCGTATGACTGAAATACGCATACTGACTGGGTTGTTGAATACGACTATCCCACGTGAAGTAGGCAGTAGGATCGTCAGTTTGGGCTATCAGAGACCACCGTGGATGAATTTGTAAGACTTGAGTCAAGTAGTTGCGTGCGCTTGGGTGAAAAATCAATGCAGCCGAAGTCAGACCAGATGCAAAATGATGCTCTTCTCAATGCGATTATCTGGCAGTCAGCGTTGTATGTGCTTTTTGTCCATGACGTGAGGAAATTGAGTGAAGAACTCGACAACTAAATAGCCGTTCATTTTTCTGAATGCAGAAGTCTCTGGTTCGTCACTGGTAAGTGTATGGTTGTCAGGATTCAGATAATTTGGCAGTGATAACTTACTGGCAGAATATGTGACAGCCCAAACACTTGTGACGTTTTGGTTTCATCTACGCTAAAACTCCTTGAATAAGGTATACGAGCTCTTCCCATCCGGTCAGTTTGATCTGATGGAGCATAGCTTTTGAATGCAGCAAGATGCCCAGACTAACTTAACTGACTTGTAAAGCACGTGAAGAGTCTAAGTAAATCACAAACATGCTTTCATGCAAGCCCAGTCATCTAAACATAAAATGAGGTTTATCGAGCGCATCACTTGGAACATCAAAGAAAGAATATCATGAGCATAAAATCTTGTAAGGCTATTATTCCTCAGCGTGTGCTGTTGGAGCCATTTTTGGTCTTTAAGGAGGGCAGTTGCTTAGGATGAAAATATCCTTGGCTCGTCCATATTTGGTGCGAGGTCAATTTTATTATCGTATCAAGCGACCATCAATCGGCTGTTTTCAGAGTCATCTTGTTTCTGTCTAGCTAATAACGCTGAAACTGCAGACTTAATGCACTACTCATAAAGTTGTTGAAAACTCCTCAGCAGATCACGACCCATCAAGTAGACTTAGTTCCCGAGTTTCCGTTAACCTTATGTTCTATATGAACATCATAAATGAGGGATTCATCTGGGTTCCAGGTGAGTCTCCCGTCAAAACCAAATTGGTATGCAGATGAGTGCATCTGTTGAAGGCTGAATCTATTCTGAAAGGCGACATACTGACCTAATCATAATATAATACAATGTTGGGAATCGGAAGGAGATTTGCTAGATGTTGAAATGAGAAGCACAGGTGCAAGTCGCATGAACGAAGAATACATTTGAGGACGGTAGAGTAACCGTCCGGTCAGTGGGAAGTCTGCGGTTCGTGTCCTTCAGCACGTGTGCGTTTGCTTTTGGGCCACGTTTACTTGATTCCTCACTTCAACTTGTTAGATAAGCGAGAAATTAACTCACACGACAGGTCTCGAAGACAACTCAGTTGATTACCCTGATAAAACTGGCCCATTGGTGATTGAATGTTGCAAAATATCTGTTGAAAGTCCAAAATGGTGTGTGCATAGAGCAGTCCAAATTTCACAGAGAAAAGTCCTACAGGAGTAGAAAATAATGCTTATCATATTCTTGTGATTCCTTCCAGACATCTCTACCGGTGTATAGTGAAACACACTGTACTGGTTCTGTGGTTCAAAGCTTTTCGTAATCAGTTGAATACAGATCAAATACAGCCACCATTTCTTCTGATTGAAGTGCATCTGAGATCAACTGTCAGTCAATTACAGCGTGTACGTGTCGTTGTCTGTAAGCTTAGACTGGAATGTGGCTAAGTTTGTCGTTGTGTCGACGGAGATACGTCAATGTTGAAATTCCTGTTCGAAGTCTGGCCGCCGTGTCCGTTAATGTGTGCAGTAAGCCCAAGCCAGGTAAACGGTAGGCTGGCTCCATCACTACCGTTGACAGTTTGGATGTGCGTTGATCTTCAGAACACGTCCGCTCCACATGCGACCTGAATCCTGACTGGAGTATGCACGTGATATCAGAATCAATGTAGCAGTTTGACTCGCGTTCAGCTTTTTTAATCCCATTTGGGTTTCGTGGAGGAAATCCTGCATGCCGTTTGTACTCCGTAATTTGTACATGGAGTTGCTTGGATGTCTGACTTGTGTATTTCGTGAGACATTGTGAACAATTAATTCGGTAGGCGCAGTTTCCTGTGTTTAGCAGGTCTTACGAAATGTCGTCGTAAGGTCTCATCGATTGGGAAGGACGTTTTGATACCACAATCCCGAAGTACTTTCTGGATGGCGTTCCCACAATGCTTAAAGGACTTTCGTCTCCCCGTCTGGTCGCTTCGGTGAGTGTTCTCAACGATCGTTGATCAGTGAGTCTGGGGGGGGGGTACTTTGCTGTATCACCCTGCTGAATCATTCTAATTCATCTGCTTGTATGCATTCATCCGCAAATGGCTTCTTGATATGATTCTCTAAGAATTGGACATCTGAGTGTATGACATGGTGCACATGCGAGGACCCCTAATGTGGGCACATGTCGGGTGTGTGGTTTTTCTGTGAATTCACACCAGGAATCAATGACTGACGTTAGCAGATAATCTACAGTTCACTTTCATTTCCCATGGTGAATATGATACTGCTGCATTTTCATAAAGGAAACTACTCACAAGGTTAATGTCGAAGAGTTTTCAGCAACTTTGTGAGAAGTTTTCTTTATGAAAACACACTGCGATGTCTCGAGTATGGTGCCAACCGAAACATGAGGCGGCGTTTGTGCAGCACATTCAGTTGAGGAATATCATAAACGAGAGATTCAGTTGAGTCTCTCCTGAAAACCGAATTGATGTGCAAATGAGTGTATTTGTCGAAATACTTTTGTATTATCTAGTCAGGCTGTTAAAGAAAGCTTACTGTTTTGTGGCTGATCTACCCGCAAACATATCGTCATTCTATCTCAACCATTTACGTGGCGGATGAGCAAGGTCACGTGAGGCCTCAGTTTTTACGTCGCATAAAGAAAGATTAATCGCTGTAAGTGACGGTGACACCGTCAGTCTGTTTATACATAAGTGTGTCGTCATTGTGATATAGGTACGTTGGAAAATATTACAAAAAGATTCATTTATGCGAATTACAACTAGCTGGCAATACGGTTTTAAAAATCGCACAAGTAAGTGAGTAGGTTTTAAATTGCACAGCCTACGATGGGCTCTATAGGTGAGCCTATTTTATGGAGTTTTGGTAACTCAGAATCTTCCGAGTCCTATAAATTTTGGTGCAGGCGTATATCATCGTCATTGGTCAAGTCTGAAGGCTTGGTTACTCAAAGTTTGGCCTTGTTGAGGGTTGGAGTTCCCGTATGTGATTCGACCTTCACGTAAGGATATGTTAGCTGTTCATAGACCTTACGTGTCATGACAACTGTTACAGTGACCTTGTCTTCTTTGGGGATCGGGATTGACTTAACTTTCATCAACAAGTTTGGTGCAGGTGACAAGCTGCTTCCGATTAGTCGTTGGCCTTTGAGAATATTGCAGATAATTATTCTAGTTTCCTCTGTTTCTTTACAGGAAGCTTCGTAAATGCGGGCTCCCAAAGCGGAATCACTTTACTCGGAGTTAGCAGTTCCCGAGCGAAGTTGAAGCTGCTGTCTATTTTCAATAATTGCAACTCTTTGTCACATAAGCCTCTGGGCAGGCTGCAACCAAAGCCTGTTTGAGTCAATTATTTCAGGTAATATTGCTTGGTTACAGCTTCTCACGGAAGCTTCCATTTTCTGTTAGAGGTTGCTGAGTTTTCTCTCTTGCATGGGCTTTTCTATTGTTGGTTTCATTTGTTTTGTGATTGGAGCCTTGCGAGCATTTAACGGACCCCGTGACAGAAGTGCACCTAAATGATCATCTACAAACCTCGTTCGTTTCCTCCGTAGCATAAGGCCATGTGTACCAGCGTCAACAAGTTAACTGACAAGATGTAGCATGAACTGCTTACGGCTATTGCGATCACTGGTTGGATGCTGATATCTAAAAGCTTAGCGCGACAGTATCCAACTCCTTCTGTTACTGCATTTGCTTGCTATTTTCGCACTGTATGAAGTAACGCCTTGTCGACAACATGCCTGCTCTTTTTTGTTGTTCGTGGTGTGATAATGCAACAACAGTTAGTTTCTCAAAGACGGGACACTTTACTCATAAGGTTGCTAAAGCCCACGACCGGTTTCGCCCTTCCACTTCAGGCTCATCAGGCAAGTGCAGTCCCCGAGTTTCTGTCAAACTTGTGTTCAGAAATTGTGGGCGTTTCGCGAACTACATTTATTTGCAAACCAATATCATAAACTGGGGATTTAGTTGGGAATCTTTTGAGTCTCCCGTTAAAAACCAACTTAGTTTGCAATTGACCGAAGCGCAACAATAATTGTTTATCAGATTCGTTCCGTAAGAAAATGCTGTCGTGCTTGTCTAGTTTTTGCAAAATAATTTTACTAGGGATGTCCTTATGGTTTTTGCGCTTTTTCCCTCAGTTTTTGTTTACCGTAAGCTCAGAGCCAGAATAAGACTGGTGAAATAGACGTAATACACTACTCATAAGGTTGCTGAAAATTCTTCGACAGCCCACGACCGGTTTCGCTCTTCTTGAGGCTCATCAGATAGACACAGTCCCCAAGATTCCGTCATCCTTACGTTCTACTTGAACTCAGATTGAACGAACTTAGCGAAATACACTCATTTGCAAACCAATTTGGTTTTGACGAAAGACACATCTGGAACCCAGCCTAATCTCTCGTTTATCGTTTTTAGGCAACACAAGGCGACATGATGCAGCACATTCAGTTGCTTGAAAACATCATAAACGAGAGAGTCAGGTGGGTTCCTGGTGTAACAGATAGTTGTGGTGATGTTATAACCCTACTACTGCGTGTCCAGTCGGTCTTTTTCATAGGAATCAACTTATGACGGCTTATCCCATAAGTATTGAGATGCTGTCGACCAGCATCCGGAACTTCATACCAGATTTATCCGGTTTATCCTACATATAGTTGATGGACCGAGAGCGCGACTTCAAAGGTTTGGGTTTTTCGACAGTAGTCACACAGAATTCAGGCACATAAACAGCTGGACACTTAGCTGTGGATGATCCGACAGTCGCAAGAACAGGCACAAGCACATCCATTAATTGGCATGTTTTCGTATCGATGAGCCGAGGGCGCATTTTGGTCCGATTAAATCTATCTCTCTGCTTCACTCTGCGGAACACTTGTGCACTACAGTCATCAGTCCACAAAAAATGAACAAAGTAAAACTTCCCGACAAGTCTACTGAAGTCCGATGAATGAGGGCCTCAAGGTATCACCAGCACGGCACTGCAACGCAGCCCGTAAAATTCTGTCATAGATAAGCAGCTTGAATGAGCCCAACGGAGTATGCTTCTTGTTGGCGTATGTTTTTTGTAATTCAGAGAGTATTCGAAAAGCGCTGGCCACGGATCTACAACGGATCGTTGTATTTGGATCTCTTTCGCTCAAGTGCGTCCATCAAAAGTTGAGGTTACCTAGGTCGTTTTGACATGATGGTGACAAGCCAGCATATGCAGCGATCCTTTGAAACATGGGACGCATTTGTGTGGCCAAGTTACTAGTCCAGGTGCTAGAACCCACACAGTAGGCTTTGTGCACGTGCAGATGCATTCATTTCAAACGCGATCACAAGCCCCTCATGGATGACGCATCACAGTAAGCCACTTGGGTTGGTAAGCTAGTCACCCGCCTCTGCGGGACGAACACACGAGGCCGGTCACTAAAGGGCCTGGTCGTTGTGCTGCTGCTGTAGTCAGGTCTTGGCATGTCAGTCACTCATCTCTACGCCGGTACTGTGACAATCATAGCCAGTCGCCTTGGCCCTAGTAGGGAATCGCACGATACATCGATGATGCGAATCCACCCAACACCCAAAACAGTGCAACCGATTGAGGGCCTTTGTGAAACTAGCTCTTGCGCAAAGTCCGGAAAGCACAAGCACACAACTTCAGGCGGAAAAGTTATGTGAATTTAACCGAGGTACTGTTTATTCCGGTGTTAACTGTTGGAACATACGTTTTCTTAACTGCTAACCAAATGAATTAGTCTGGTGTGCATAAGGTAGCCATTAGGCTGTCTTCGAGTTACAGAAAGTAATGACCTTAGTTTGTTTGAATTGATTTTATTTGCATGGCGTACAAATAATTAAATTAACATCCAGGATTTGTATGGTCATGCAACACTGACCGTGAGATGTTTGCTAAGTATGTGAAGTTCAAGACCATGGGTCTTGGGCAAATAAAACAGTCAGGGCACACAGTTTCCCTATGCTCATCCACTTCGTCGTTTCCGTCCAGCGTCCAATGCTAACATGGAGGCCGAGGCGCGGGGGGAGGGGGGGGGGGGGGGGGTCTTAGCACCATGAGCTTATTTGGTCAGGCAGTCCATCTAAAATGTGTCGACAAATAGTTGTTAGCATGAGCACTGAGCTTGAAACATCTCCCAAAGGAGAACCAATCTTCGGTCATGTGACTTTATAGAATGAATGGGAGATTGTTATCGAATCAATTTACTTACTTGCTTACTATGTGATTTTGCAATAGACCAATAGACCGATTAATATGGCATTAGACTTGGTGAGCAGATGCTTGATCATCAGTATTTCACTATCGACATGGGCGGCAAGAACCTCAAATGATGCCTGATGAAGATTTGTCCTCTTGGACAGGATGGATAGCGATCATCACCTTGGGCGACATCATACCTTGGTGATGTTTTCAAACTTCGATTGACATGGTACTACTCAAATACGTGGTAGACGGGCTTTAGGGAGTAGTAGGCTTCAATAAAGTGATTAGGGACGGTGAATTGTAGGTCAGGTTATGCATCATATTGGCAGTTACCACAATCACGCCTTTCTCATCCAGCTGTGTTTGCTGCAGGTGCTCAAATATAGTCTCCGAATATTGCCAGCTGTTTGTTATTGATTGAAGAAGAGACGAACTACATAACGAAAGAAACCTAGACACGTTGGGAAGCGACTCCTTTTGTCCTGTAGTAGGTGTTGAAAGGACCCTATATAGAAGCATTTGTAGATGATGAAAAATAAGTGTTTTCATTCTACCTAGTCTAATACCTGTATCTCTCATCTGATGGTCTGCCACGTGAACACGCTACAAACACGGTGTAGATACATTATGGCTGAACTTGATCACACCTCTTGCACACAGAGGGACCAGCTGGAATATGGAGGTAAAATGGCTGATATCAGTTCAAGCTCAGTGATTAGCTTCACGAACCAGACGACCCAGGTCGACATCGCATCAAATATTACTCCAACTGGTATGCTGAAATCCTAGTAGGTTCTTCTTGATGGATATATGGTGATTGCATGGATTAGTTTTTGTAGAATATAGGGATGAACACTCAGTAAAGGGTTGCTCGCTGTATCCTATTGTCTCCGATCTCACACTCGGTTATATGATAAGCCTCAACAGGGAACAGTTACGCATTGCTGACTAGCTCTAGTAACAGTAAAACTCGGACCCCATTCTTCCCCACTTTGATCTTGATAACTGCCTAAGGACAGGGACAAGACTGTTCAAACGGATGTGATGTGGACAAATATTCAACAAACTCCACAACTACCCGGACCTCTAATTACTGAGATAAGACATTCATCAGACGAAAAATAATAGAATTGCTTCGGCGGTACAGTAGCTATAACAGGAACTAAGCATCACAGCAGCTTACGGAGGTGAAGCTTTCCATATTCTGTTCCATGTTTTTTCCAGCACATAAGTAGAAAAACATTGACGAAATAGATTTTTCAGCAACTTTATAAGTAGTGTGTTCCGCTGTAAAATTGAAATCTCACAAACCTTCAGTTTAAAACTTCGGTAGCCATGTGTGATATGCGTTCAGCCATATGGACACAGCTTCCGATGGTGATTTGGGTTGTGGACACATTTGCCGTCCGGTACAAAAAGTTGGCTCTCAGTCTTTTTGCTTCGCTGTCTAGTCGGATCTCTTTGAAGCATCTCTTGATAGTCCTGTCACATATAATTTTTGATATATGACTTCAGTATACTCCACATACTTACAGTAAACATCATTTTGTAAACTTCGCAACCATCCTTATTTCAGTCGGACCCTACATTCACCAACGTCGCAGATATGAAGTCCATCCTGGCGCTACCAACACGCAGCATTAGTGTTGACAGTGACCTGTCTGGTGACACGGTGTGGACTGGGGGATTGGCTGTCAAACTCACGTCTTTGTCAAATTCATCAGAGCCAGTTGGCAAACGTCGAAGCCGTCGAACTTGTTGTCATCCAACTGACCAGGTACTCTACTTCCCTGTCTCTCACAGCATGACCCCAAACCCAGAGTCGCCCTGTCGGAGCTCACCTCGTCTCTCAAGCTTTCACCGTATGTAGTTTTATGCCAGGTAGTATCGCTTGATGCTATCCCATTCTTCTATTTTCAAGCGTATGATGAACCATTCCACAGACCGATCCGGGTTCTTTCAGTCTGGTTCTTGTATTGGTTTGTTTGATAAGCTCAGGGGTTTTAAACCCGCCAGCTGTAAGGGACTTACTTTGTTACTTTGTCTCTGCTAACTTAACACCACAATCATGACTGAAAAGCATGAGGGCTGCCTTGCCTGATGCTGATTGTTCGAAGGGTGGAGTAGCTCACAGCCGTCTTACTGGTTCTGTGCCGTGCCGAGCGTATTGGCAGCCTGAGTTCAACAGCATGGGTTTAATGGTCGTGAGACGGCACAGTTAGCAGAAAGGAGCGCAACGGTGACTCATGCTGTCTTCGAACCCATCCATCTCCAGTGCGGCATGGACGCGGAGCGATGCCTACGCTCAGCTCAAGTGAAGCGCTGGTGAAGTTTAAGGTGACCAGTCACTGTCCTGATGCTGTGTCCTTGCGCTGATAAGCTGATGTCCTACCGAGGCGTAGTGTTTGTTGGCCAAACCCCACTGTCCAGTGACCAGTGTGGCTGGAACTGGTGCATTTAGTCAGTCAAGTCTGATTTCAAACCCACCATGGATAGGTGGAACGAACATAACCATCATGACTCCAAATTTTCACATGCATTGAAAGCTGTGGCAACTGTTCGGCCGAGCACAAACAAATGCGTTAACATGAATTTTGTTTCTTTACTGCTTTTCAGTCGCTCGGCTTTTTCCCGCCTAGCTGTATGTCTGGTTAGCAAAAGCCCTGTGCATCGATTGGCGTGGTCCGTGGTACCGTACTACTCAGGTGAAAGAAAGAAAGGTGTAACCGAATCATGCTTCTGTGCAAGTGAGCAACGTTTTCTCCTTGTACAGCCTAGGACACTGTGACTGATGTGAGATGGTGAGCTGGTAACCGTCTTTGAACTGACATACCACGTCGAGCTACTCCGATGGTCCTCTCTCGAGAAAAATGGGTAAGGCAGTGTACGGTTTGAGAGGGCTGCATGCGCATCCACTTGAACACTCTTTATCCGGTGTAAACCCGAGAGCAGACAGGACGGAGCATTTCCAAAACAATCAGTGCGCTCAACTGGTGGCTCGTTATTGTCAATTCGGATGGATACAACTGAACAGATGAGACTCACAGTGCATGCGAAGAATCATGTGCTGGCCCACACCACTCATGAGACGTACCCTAGGCAGCTACATATGGCTAGTAAGTGCACACCATCATTCAACTAGGTCCATACAACAATAGTCGCAGAGAGTCATCTCTAACATCTTTGTGGGTTAAAACGCCAGAATGTTCAGAGTGTTAGAGCGGGCATTTGCATGTGTTCAATAGATAGTGATGTACTTTCACAAACCAAGGTTACTGAAAACTCTTCGACACCTCACTGCCGGTTTCGCCCTTCAGGTGGCTCATCAGATAGGCGCAGCCCCCCTTATGTTCAGTTTGAACACTTAAAAGAAAAAAATACAATACAACACAGCAAAAAACGACCAAATTCATGATAACACAACAAAAAGCATAACAATGGAGAGTAGACAGATATGAGATTGCAATGGAAACCCAGAGTTAATAGATGGCGGACCACGCAAATCCCCTAATGGCCTGGTCGGTGACATCTGGAGGATACCAAGAGCTGTATACCACCCAGTGATACGATACACGGCGAAAATCATCGATACTGTCACAAATGCACACAGGCATATATATATATACCATAAACGTAGCGACACAAGCGATCTTCTGATCAACTTCCATAAGACTGCTACACCTGAACACACTGCTGGTCCCAATCCGTAAGGCTTACAAAGACTAGGTTGAATATTTCTGCAAGTTTGAGATAGCGAATGCTGGACAAACGGTAAAGTGTGACAGTCTTGGCAGAACTACTAGGTGAAGATAATAATAAAAGTACAATATACATACACATTGGTTTGAATGGGATCGTTTAAAGGGTCGGTAGAGTAATACTGTGTAAACAGCACCATATAACAGGTGGCGCCTCATTGAAAACAACCCATTGTGCCAGGAAATTTCACTGTAACGGAAAGTTCATTGGAACCTGAGTATCACGTAGCCTTCTCTTTAAGCAGAAATTGGTAGGTCGGACCACGAGAATGTGATTTAGAACGACATAAGGTGAGAAACATTCCCTGTAAAGAACCACGAGGTTTGCTTACATACTGCGAACTTTAAAATGACGTTTTGTTTCTTGTTCCGTCACATTTCGTGTGTGGAAATTGACTTTTTCAACCAACAAAACAAAGCAAGAAATCTTCATATCCCTACCATAAATTAACTTTCAACTATAATAGTTTTAGAATGTTCGTCAACTTCAGGTGGACTCGCACTGTCAGCGACTAAGTCCTGAAAATATTCAGACAATTTGTGCACGTGCTGGTTGCTGACCTACTGGAAAATATTCATCCACGGAACTATGTTGATCCCAATATCAGTAGGGATAGCTGGACTCAAAGCCGTGGTACTAGAGAAGACAACAATGCCCGTCACTTCTGACTTGGCTGAGCAAAGAGTTGGCATATTCCATCATTTGACGATACCTTCCCTCGTTGCATTCCGTCATGCATTGAAGGTTCTTTAAGTTGTTCAGTTTTAAGATTTTTGGGGTCACATGCAGCTTACACAGAATTATTTTGTTATTTATTGTTAACAAATAATGACACCAGGTTTAATGTCCTAACAGCATCTGCGTAGACATACACGCATTCATCTATGTTTCACCAAGGCTTCTTCGAACGAGCACCTCAGCCTGGCGGTGGCAGACTGGCCCAACACGAGATGACTTGCTGTCCCTCGGATCGAATCGGAGCCGGGGTCTAAACAAGGTGGGCCACCAAGAAACAAAAAAACACCACGATTTAGAGGACAGACATTGTGTGGCTCGGGTGAGCTAATCGGCATCACCTATGGAAACTGTATAGACATCAGGTTTGACACAAAATTTCGGTCGATATTTATGTCGCCGGCTGGGTGGAAGTGAGAAAACAAAAAAAGGAAGCCGTTCGACATGCCAGTGGAGGTTAGTTTACTCCATATGATTTATTAAACCAGGGTCATGTGACTTTGTGTTTCGTCCGTTTGTTGACGAATAGAATTCTGCAAAACATTCTGTCTACGGTGATCTGCTGAAGCATATACATGCCTTTTCGCATTAGTTTTACGCAGTTAATACTGGAAAGCAGACTTTCTCTCTCACCTTGCTCTGGAAGTCAATACGAACTTACGGAAGGTGGAAGCATCAATAATATTGACTGGTACTCAATTGCACTTACTAATTCCACTTGTACAATCATATAAACGACTAGAGAAAGTTCTGGTTTGAACACATGTTGCTTCGTTGAGTAGTTCGAAGTAGTCCGAAAACAGGCTACAGAAATACCACTTCTATGGGTACCTCTTTTCGGGTTCTACATTTTTGCACCAGCTACGGAAGCACTTGGCAGACGATAGCTCCAGGTTCTTTTGAAGAGAATACATGTCCGACAGTTTCGGTTTAGACAGCATCCACATTTTTTTCACGGTGTAAACCGAGTTCAGTCTCCATCTAAGTATCTTTATTACCGACAACTTGCGATAATAGCATTAGTGAACGCCTTTCCGCATGGATCGCTCAACCGAATCCCAGACACTCAGAACAATTTTCTATTGATAATCATTTTGTTCACCACATTCGTTGTGCTTAACTTCGCTCTACAGCGTAACTTACAGAGATTATTTTCAAGGAGCAAAACAAATGAAGAAAACAAGATTCGTACTCCCATGTGAGCCGCTCCAATTAGAGAGGTTCGATCCCCTTAACCACTAACAAATCCGAAACGACGTCAACAACTTAACAATTTCTACTCTTTTGTGAATTTTATCCATGTTCATTGGATAGTTTCACATTCCGAAATGATCCACCAACATGGACTGAATGAGAACACTCATATCCTATCATACAGAGTACTGCTGTACTTTTTTTTGATCGTTCTATTCTATTTTTCTTGACCACTTCCATTTTGGATTACTTGGTGGTCTTGTAGGTACCTGGCCGATACCTGCGAACAAACTGGTTCCAAATCATTGCAGAATGGAAACTCAATGATGATTTGACAATTCGTACAACTTTTCAGTGATATTAACTGTTCGTTAGTCGTCGCACTGCGTAAGTACCCTTAGACTACGCGAGCGAAACCACAATTGGGCCTGCACGGGCTACTTTCTAGTGCGTTATCCCTTGTCAGCTGACCCGTACTCCGTATCAGTCCCTTAGCTATCGTAGCGCTCTTAGGTTAACAGAGCTTACTGAAACGGAATGAGTTGAAGAACTTGTTTCATTCGGTTTGATTCACCCAGGTAACGTGACCGCGCAGGAACTGCGGTGACAGCAACACGTGATAAGGTAACATGATCAACCAATAACTGCCCTAATGCAGTCCAATGTGTGACGACCAGTCATTGGATACTTCACATGCTACAACTGGAGGCCAGCAAAAGACGAAGTCATCCAGTCAGTAAGGTTCATTTGTTTTAGTCAGCAATGCAGATACACAATCAGAGTACTGGGACCAAACAACGACCAGCTGGCACAGCTGAATAAAGAACCAATCAGGAGCAGGAGCAGTCGGATTAGAAAAACCAGTGCGTCCCGAGTGACTGTTTGTACTCAAATAAAGCCTTGTGATTTTTTTAATAGAGAGATTTTCCATGGGCCAATCGTCTTCTGATCGATTCCCGGGGGCTACGACAACATCTGCTGGAGTAACCAAGTGAACCTAGATACAGGAAAGAACTGCGTGCTTTCACCTTGCATGTAAAGCAACCCGGTGCTAAGACAAATACCCTACATATTTTTGTAACGGGTTGTTTTGAGTGGATTGAAACAAATCGCCAATAATTGTTGCTGAAACGAAACTCTCGCAGCCCCAAAGCTGTGGTTAATTTGTTTCGTACACACCTGTTATCATTAGTTTCAGGATCTGTACAATATGCACTCACACACTACACACTACTAATGGGTCCAAATAAGAGCGAAATTACAGTCCAGTACCACTTTGGTGTGAAGTGCTCAGAATAACATTATCGGCACAATGGAAAGATTTCCCAAACTAGGGTGGTGAATTAGTTTGTGGTGTGCTCAAATCGAATTGGTAGTATCTAAAGAAGTTTAGTGACGAAAAGATTCCAGAGTATGTACTATTCATGTGAGCTGATTGTTGGCCGATCGATCTCTGGTACGAGATGCTCTCTTTAGGAGGGATTAAATGGTGAACAGAATACTCGGGACTGAAGATAATCCCGTCTTCTTGCGAAGATGTCAGTCTAGAAGGGGACTGAGGTACGCGTAGACCCAGTGAGGAATTGTGTTTTTGAGCAAAGTTTTCACTGGTACCCGATGGGGTTTGTCTGCTGGTATTAGTGTCGTGCAACTCATACATGTAAGTCTACTTCAAAACCAGTAACAAGTGGTGGTATAAAAGGCATTGCTTGTGACCTACACTTACGATTGCGCTCACCAATAATAGATTCACTTGCGTAGCCCATGGTGAAGCTTGTTCAAACAGACGTGAATCGAATACAGGTGCAACGTATCCATCAACTACCAGCGTTCCTGATTATTGAGATATAACCCTCATCGAGAGGAACACTGGGCCACCCACAATACCACGGTTCCCGCGACAGCAGGCAAGCACACCATACGGTCGGTAATGCCAGAATTACAGTTTCTCCTATTCTAGTTCTCTTTGTCACAAACAAAGGAATACAAGAAAATACCACGTCTTCGTACACTCAGAATTTGGCATACACACACGAAAGGTGCTTACTCATATCTACGCAATTTTAATGATGATTTGAACTTTAGAGGCATTTTCACTCACTCCAAAAACTGCACCATACGCTGTTGTTTGCGAGCATTCTGACTGGATCTTCAGGAAGTCTCTGTCACATATGGGCTTTGATGTATGATTTTGGCATACCCTACACACCTAGTGTAAATCCAGTTTTATGAATTTCACAACAACACTTAAATTCACTCGTATTGGGAGTCGGTAAATAGCCTCCTAGGTATAACACTGTCGCAGATCCAAATTCATTTCCTCTGAGGGTTCCATTCAGGCACCAGTGGGAATGGACACCATCAGAAACAATGGCTTGTTCCATGATACCCAATAAAAGCCCCCGCTTGGAGTGGTAGAATGGACTGGTGTATGGACATCACTACACGAGCTGGTGTCCCCAGCTGGAATAAAAGCCCCCGCTTGGAGTGGTAGAATTGACTGGTGCATGGACATCATTACACGAGCTGGTGTCTCCAGCTGATCGATTACTCATTCGGCAGTAAAACAAGTCAAAACCGGTTTCCTAGACCTCTGCATTGCCTTCGGTCTCCAAGTGCATAACCCTCAGTATGTGGCTAGTTCGCAATTGTCTATTTCCTATTGAGAACATCGCCTCACTTATAGGACACAATTAATTTGATGTAATTAGTCGTGCGTCCTTTCCTCCTGTGCCAGTTGGTGATGGGCTTTGATTATATACTTTTGGAAGCGCAGATTTACAATGGTTGTCTGGTTATGATGTTTGACGCGGCATGGACGTTTGGAAAGTATGCTCTTAACCTACTGAACGTTATTTGGGACAGGCTTTCTCAACCTGTTCTGTCCTAGAAAAACAGCTCCAGTGTCATTAACTTCCATTCAACTACCGACTATCTATCATAGAGCGCAACCTTTCATAATTTTTCCCCATCTTCAAAAGCCTGGCGCTTCGTTTGTCGTACTTCCGTAGAGTGTCAGTTACAAGGCCCAAGTCGGGCCATTGCGTAAATTCTGCCCGGCCCTTTCAGTGATCCGTTCGAAGAGCTCGGTGCTACTTGAACCTGGGTTGCATTCGTCATGTCTTTACTTACCTGTCCACCAAAATTCACCTTGGCCTTGTTTACCATCGGCTACTTTAAAGGCACATGTAGCTCTTGGTCGGCCTACAAGCTGTGTGCCGCACTGAGCCTACCGTTTGGGCTGGCTTTTTCAGTGTGGATCTAATTATCTTGGGACGGTTCGGTTAGCGGACGTGGACACTGTGACGATTCAAGCTCTCTTCAAACCACCTCAGCTTGATGAACGTTGGGACGATCTCACATGCAAACACTCAGACCCAGGCGACAATTTCCTGAGGCATTGATCGGTCAATGTTCCACCCAAGAGTAGTGCCTAGTGATCCCTACCCAATGTCCTTCAACCGAAGCGTGTCATGAAGTGGAATAGTTATCTTAGAATAACCGGTTGACATTCTTTCACCTCATGCTTCGATGTCATTTTCCTCCTCCAGTCCACACGAGTGAAACTGCATAAACTTTCTACTGCAACACACCTGCTCTACAACGTCTATTTGGCCCTGAATCCATCCACAGCGAATATATTTGAAAACTGCTCATAATAATCTATAAACCTTATCTCCACTTATTACTGCTACTTTGCCGTGCCGGCTACGGGAACGTTTGTGACAAGAGTTAACGGCAAAATTTCAGTCACCCATTGTTTCTCATCAATCCTCTGTTCTGTATCAACCCATAGCTAGGAGCAGACCAATGTGACCATGGTTCACGTATGTGCCTTCGACGTCCACCAAAATTCACCTTGGCCTTGTTTACCATCGGCTACTTTAAAGGCACATGTAGCTCTTGGTCGGCCTACAAGCTGTGTGCCGCACTGAGCCTCCTAATCGCCTTTCTGAAGAAATAAAGTACGAAATATCATTACTAAAGCGTGAGAAGGCACCAGGGCCGGACAGCTAGTATCAAGCTCTCTTCAAACCACCTCAGCTTGATGAACGTTGGGAAGATCTCACATGCAAACACTCAGACCCAGGCGACAATTTCCTGAGGCATTGATCGGTCAATGTTCCACCCAAGAGTAGTGCCTAGTGATCCCTACCCAATGTCCTTCAACCGAAGCGTGTCATGAAGTGGAATAGTTATCTTAGAATAACCGGTTGACATTCTTTCACCTCATGCTTCGATGTCATTTTCCTCCTCCAGTCCACACGAGTGAAACTGAATAAACTTTCTACTGTAACACACCTGCTCTACAACGTCTAGCTGGCCCTGAATCCATCCACAGCGAATATATTTGAAAACTGCTCATAATAATCTATAAACCTTATCTCCACTTATTACTGCTACTTTGCCGTGCCGGCTACGGGAACGTTTGTGACAAGAGTTAACGGCAAAATTTCAGTCACCCATTGTTTCTCATCAATCCTCTGTTCTGTATCAACCCATAGCTAGGAGCAGACCAATGTGACCATGGTTCACGTATGTGCCTTCGACATCCTGTCGGGAACAGTATCATCTATTTGCTTAGCTGGACACCAAACTCTTAGCATCCTCTCGGGCTGTTGGTTCAAGTCTAACTAATTGAGTTGATCAGCGGCCACTGGATGCAGTCTGTGGTTTCTCGTTCGTTTTGAGCTCCTTTTTTTTAAAAATCCGTCCTCATTCATCTTCAGCTTCGGAAACCAAAGTCAGTCTTAATTATAGGTAGTGTCAAAAGTAAGTTGCAGAAGTTTACAACACAAGCTTTACTCATCTCTCTAGGATTTATGCCCTTGAATGAATTTGGCTTTACGGTTACTGGAAAGATGTACATCTGAAATCTCCCCCGACCTAAAAGGCTGCTAACTTCTACTCTCCTGTAAACTTTGTTATTGGTCTCTTCCTAGGATAGCGAAAATTAGCTAGCGGTAGCCTGTCCGCACAAAAGTTGGTACTTGGTAAAGAATCAAAATCGCCAGAGTAACAGATAGGGTCATTTCCCGTGAACGTGTAAAGGTTTGAGTTTCCCGCATCCACCTGCATCTGACAAAGTTGTCAAACGGCTCCAGGGGCATTCGCTCACAGAAACCGGGTAAGTTGGGATCGAGTCACTGGAGATGTAAAATATTTTGCAAAAAATAAGGTTGCTGAAAATTCTTCGACCTTATGAGCAGTGCATTACGTTCTATACATGTAGCGCGATATCTCGAATATCGTAGCAACTGAAACATGAGGCGGCTTGATGCAGCACATTCAGCTGCCTGGAAACATCACAAACGAGAGATCAGCTGGGTTCCAGGTGAGTTTCTTGCAAAACCAAATTTGCTTGCAAATGAGGTTAGCATTAGTTTCATGTCAACCATTCTGTCCATTTTCATAGGAGTACGCAGAGTTTTGCTTCGTTCCACACATGTCTGATACAAATGTCCCACGAAATGCAGCAATTGTTTGGTGAAATTTAAGCGTATGAAGCAAACGCGGTGAAATATCCCTAGTAGGTCATTTGTTAGAGCAACCCCAAGTAATTCCGATAGTCACTGACATTCTTTCGATGCTTTCTTAAACAGGAAACTAGAAGTAATCCCAACGTCAACTCAAATGTCGTGCCAACTGAAACATGAGACAGCCTTCGTGCAGCACATTCAGTCGCAGAATATGCTAAACGAAAGATTTACGAGGAATTCAGTTGAACCTCACCGGAAAACCAAATCGGCAGGCAAATGAGAGCATTTCGCTAACTTCGTGCAATTTTGGTTCACGTAGAATACAGGGTTGACGGAAACTCATGGACGACGTCCACCTGAAGAGCGAAGTGGAAGGGTGGAACCAGCTGTGGGCTGTCGAGGGGTGAGTAGTTTCCTTCAATAAAACGTAATGCCCTCATTTGCAAATCAATTCTATACATGTGTCGCGATATCTCGAATATCGTGGCAACTGGAACATGAGGCGGCCTGGTGCAGCACATTCAGTTGCCTGAAAACATCGCAAACGGGAGATTCAGCTGGGTTCCAGGTGAGTCTCTCGCAAAAACCAAATTGATTTGCAAATGAGTGTATTCATCGAAATCAGTCAGATTTGGGTTCAAGCAGAACATAAGGTTGTCGGAAACTCGGGGACTGCACCTACCTGATGAGCCCCAAGAAGGGCGAAACCGGTCGTGGGCTGTCGAAGAATTTTCAGCAACCTTATGAGTAGTGTATTACGTATAAAACGTAATGCCATTTTGTGGACATGACTCTTGAATAGAAGGCCCGCTTCTTAGGTATTCGGCAATCAACTTTTCCTGCACATTTATATAATGCCTGGCAATCCAGTTCCAGAACACTCGGAATGTACTGATTTTCTTTCCGCAACCATTTCAACTTATTTGGATCTTTTCTGTGTTAATGCTGGTGACTGACTGTTTTTTCCTGACTTCTTTGGGTTTCACCAGTATTGTGAATCTCCCCACTCGATCTGTCTCAATTGCTTTCGCTGGTCACTGTCTCCGAGGGCGCACCCAAAATAGAGCCACAGGTCTCACGTAATTCACAAAATTTGAAAATTTGCTCGTAGAATACCTTAATTTGCACAACAATGTGGTTTTTAAAGGGAAACTCAACGGAATCCCAGTTGAATCTCTTGTTTACGAAATTACTCAACTGGGATTCATTTGAGTCTCCCATTATAACTGGTGTGCAAATGAGTGTATTTCGCGAGTTGTGTACAATTCGGATTGAGGTAGAGTCGAGGACTACGCCTGACTGTTGAGCCCAAAGAAGGGCGAAACCGGTTGTGGGCTGTCAGATAGTTTTTAGACACCTTATGATTGGTTTTCTTCATCGAAAAGCAGTTGCTCACCATGCTGATGAGAGACAAGATTTCTGTGTAAGCCATCAAACTGTCAATCAATCACCTCAACAGCAGCGATGCGGATATTAGTAAGAAGTGCTATGGGCCTTGAAACAACTTGAGGCGAAGGATCAAAGTTGTTCACCTAGCCTTAACCCTGATAGAAGTAATCCTAGTTTTATAAGCCTGTCAAACCCACCCACTGTAATCACGGCCATTATTTCGCGGATACTATAATATCAGGAGTCATCTAAGAAAATGTGGGAAGCTACACCAGGTAGTCTGTGGTCCCGACTATAACGGACATAATAAATATATTTTCGGAGATATTCTCTAAAAAGACCCAACGGTTTTGTGGGAACAGTCAAGGTGGATAGGATCACGCGTGTTATATCTGATTATTTTATCAGTGCCATAAAGTGTCATTACCCGGATCAACATTGTATACTACTGGGTGGTTGAGGAATGTTTGCAGCGATTTCCAAATATATTGTCGCTCGTTTGTCATATTAGGTGACAGATTTATCGACAATGATGGGGAGAGATTGCAGTCAGCATTACCCCTCGGTTGAGAACATACGGATACATTCCATATCTTCCAGCTTCCCAAATTACGCACATCAGAAGAGGCTCACAGTACAAACAGGGTAAAACTTAGACAAAATCTTAGTAATATGGAATCTTAGTAATACATATAGTAATATATCTTAGTAATATTACTAAGATTTTGTCGTTAAATAAACCTACGTCGTGCTAGGGATTCATAGTTGATCGCACGATGGATTCAAACCCACCCACTGTAATCACGGCCATTATTTCGCGGATACTATAATATCAGGAGTCATCTAAGAAAATGTGGGAAGCTACACCAGGTAGTCTGTGGTCCCGACTATAACGGACATAACAAATATATTTTCGGAGATATTCTCTAAAAAGACCCAACGGTTTTGTGGGAACAGTCAAGGTGGATAGGATCACGCGTGTTATATCTGATTATTTTATCAGTGCCATAAAGTGTCATTACCCGGATCAACATTGTATACTACTGGGTGGTTGAGGAATGTTTGCAGCGATTTCCAAATATATTGTCGCTCGTTTGTCATATTAGGTGACAGATTTATCGACAATGATGGGGAGAGATTGCAGTCAGCATTACCCCTCGGTTGAGAAAATACGGATACCATCATTATCTTTCAGTTTCCCAAATTACGCACATCAGCAGAGGCTAACAGTACAAAGAGGGTAAAACTTAGACAAAATCTTAGTAATATAGAACGTGCGTTTCGTTAAATAAACCTTCGTTCTGCCAAGGATTCATATTTGTTCGCACGAGGGACAGATAACCTAGTCCCGGGGGCTGAGAGCGGAGGGTCATAAGACACCTATTGGCTCAACGGCAGTATGTCACTGGACGATGACAGCAGGATGCCTTGGACAAAGCCACCAGGGTATTACAGATACAAATGCAAAGCAGCTGTTCGGTTCACATCATAACTACGTCGTACTGAATCGTCAACTGTCATCAGTGAGCTGTAAGCCTAGTACGCATAAAAGTCTTAGGGTTAATGACTCTGCAAGCGGCTTCCCAGTTGGCCTGGTACGTGTTCAGTACGGCCTAGTCTAATGGGTTGGAAAGTCTCCAAAATGGGATCCTGCGTAATAAGATAGCAATCAGTAGTATGTTACAAACGGCTGAAATTGCTCAAGGGTTGCCTTAACAAATGACCCGTTAGGGACAATTTACCACGTTCCATCCATACAGGTGAATTTCACAAGTGATTAATAACGCGCGCAATCGATTGTGTGACTTCATTCAAGCAACCAGTTCAAGTTCACACGCAAATGAGAACTACGTAATCGGTGTTATTACCCAGACAAAGCTGTTCAACTAAGGAGGCACTGAACTGTCCATAACGAGCCATGTCCTTCGAGAGTGTTCATTTCATTGCTTGACTGGTGTATTGCATGTTGGGTGGAATTCAAGAAAGTTCAGTTGGGTTGCCTTTTCGGAGTGATTTTTACTAGCCAGCCAATACGTGATCAATGTCCATAGGCTGAAACTGGGCATCCACCAAAATTTGAATTTAAACCCTTGCTTTGCGACAAGAAGTACTCTGATACCTCGACTGTCCGCCCAGATGAACTCAGAAACAGAATTTGCACCGTTTAGTTGGTAGTAGAACAACACAAATGGGTAATTCATTCGAATCACAGTTGGATTTCCAGGATGCACACGACTGAATTATGCAACATTGGTGGCTGACTGAAAAGCCTACGAGGAACAAAAAATGTATTTCTCAGCGACTGAAACAGTGTGCCAGAGCCATACACAGCTTACACACCCAGTTTATCTGTGCTGTGATGGCTGAACGACTCTCACTCTGAACATGCTCACTGGGGGCACCGGATGAGGAATGAACTCAGCACACGCATACATCCGAATCATCCTCCGCGAGCTGAATGTTTTAGCTTTGCTCCGCTGGTTTCCTGTAGTTTGGCTTGGAAGCTTGTGAATTGCAATCGCAAGATGTGTTGGGCGCACATGCTCCCCGAAAGACATTTCTTGTTCGATTCAGATGGATTTCTTGCTCAGTGGGGATACCGTATGGTAGAAAACAAATGATCGGGCGAACTGATTCACCCACTGAGGTTATTTTACCCTAGGAACTTAGTGAGAGGCTAAACTGACTAGAAAATGCGGTGTTGGACCCAAAGATCTTATCCAGTTAAGGCAGCGGTAAGCGTAAATCTCTAACTGTCTTTGAACTGAGCGTGTATGGGAACACTATTTCCTAAGAACTCGCGACTTCGAGTCTACCCAGTTCAGACCTTCAACCGGACTTTTAAAATTGCAAATACCAAATATCAGAAATCAACGATGACTCGAAACTTAGAATACCCACATAGTGCTATATTATGCGCCGAATGTTTGAAAGCTAATGAGCATACGGCCTCGAGGACATTCGCTACACTCATTGTCCATCATTGTGCTCACAAATATTAGTTTTTCAGCACTTCCCCGAACATATTCTTCCATGTCTTAGGATCAGATTAATGGATACAGCTAAAAACGTCCAACTATTGTGAACATCCTAGAGACTGGTTTGATCGTGCGGCTATGTAAATTGTGTATTGAGACTGCAGAACTGCTTTAAAAACGATAAAGTAGGGTGCGCACCTGATTCATAATGCCACTACCAACCCGGATGACAACAGTGGAAACATTTTCACGCTACTCGGGCAATTTAATTGAAGTTGATATTGCGTGTTGCCTGCTCTTTCCCCAGCACGGGCGCACTCTCCCGACTGACATGGACGTACACTCGTCGACGCCATGAGTAGGTGTCGGCAAGATATTTATCCACTAGTTTATTTCAGTGGTCCACTTCCCAACCTTACGATATAGGCGACACCGCTTAACCCAACGAGCACGTAGTATTGTTTTTCTCTCCCTATGCCACCCACCAAGTAAACTTTCCGGGTGCATAAGTGATACTTTAGGAATGTTCATCCGCATTTCGGCCGGTGATCGTGCAGCCACCTTGTTTTTTGGTTCTCGAGCGAGCGTTCTCCGTTCGACACTCGGAGAGAAAACTTTTGAGCCTCATATCAGTGATTTACTCATCACGATGGGAACCAATGGGCAGCGAGAGCAGTGCTATTGGAGTTTAGTCCAGCGGTTGACAAGACACCTGCCAAGAGGAGGGTTGGCCATTAGTTAGTTCTTCGTTCGCACAAAATACATGGGGTCGTCATTTCAACTCCGCCGCTCATCTCACACAGATTAAAACAGCACCTATGTGACGAAAATACTAAAACTCATGGATATGGACTGCTTCAAATGTTGCGACAATCAGCCCGCGCACGATAACTTCGCTTTCATGGCTGACGGTTTCGCTTACTGTAAGATGTTTCAGCGGTATGGTGGAGTTAAAATAAAAATTCAGCGTCAGCAGCGAGACGCCGCACGCTAGGGATGGTTCAATTCCTTTCTTTCACGAAACACAGGACCAAAATACCTTCCGCTGTCGGCGGTGTTACGCACCGTAAATCAGCAAGTCAATGCAATAGGTCAGAGTGTCTCTAAGTATCATTTTTGGTCAGCTCGGTGAAATCTAGGTAGTCATTGACATGAAACCCTACCATTATAGCAATACCCGCGACAAATGGGACATAGCCACAGCATTTAGTTTTCTTCTAAACCTAGAGAACACGAGTGAGACTAGAATGTATAAACCCATGAAAGCATTCGAAAGTTAAGGGCTTTCGACCATTGGTACCTGAGGATTACTCTGAAAACAAGGTGAACCGGTGGCAGTCCGACATCGCTTTGGCATTTCACAACCGTACATACTAACAAACGTCGCCTGCGACAGTTTGGTCATCTTCCTTGCAGGGACGATGAATGGGTGAGGAAAGTCCCCAACCCAAATCTTCGTAGATATGGAGTTGTCACCAGGTCAACTGAGAACGGATCACATCAAAGGCTGAACAGCTAGGTTACCAGTGTGCCTACAGTATCCGACAGAGTAAAAACTGGGTTGTCATCTGTTCCGAGCCCGCTGTCTATTTTCAAATGTAGGCACCGGCGATGCGGAACGGCCCTACAGGAGCCAACCTCAATATGTTAGTTAACGGAAAAGGGTATGGCATTCTGGACTAACTGTTTTCGATCAGTTCCATAGTAGTCTAATGTCAATTCTTTTAGGGAACCATAGACTCCTGGTGTTTCGTATTAGGAGGTTTCATTCAACACAATGGGTGGTGGTCGCAATCGGTTACATATAAACACCTGATACATCACCCGTGATATGACGACTCCATGGAAAACGTTTAAGATCAGTCGAAGTACTGGAATCCAACTGCTACCAGCCGATTCCGATGAAAACAATTCCAACTGGTGCCAGATCACTCTTGTTTGCTCTTTAAAAACAGCGAGGTTATTCTCAAACTTTTCATATCGAATAGACTGACAAAGCCTAAAAAACGTTAAAGTATGCAATATAGCAAGGGAACTTGGGATTTTTACAATATACACGGTTGGGTGGTAAATCTGAATCATTATTACAAAATGCACAGATGTGGAGCGCACGGAAAAGAAAGGGTGAGGTGCTGTCCCTGATTTCCCGGGTAGTTTGCAGGTGGCATGACACTGCGGCCAATTGCGAAGTTTCGACCGAATATTCATTCAAAGAAAATAGTCTGGAACTGGTTTACGGACTGGGATGTTCCGAACATCCTAAAAAGCAAGAAAAATAATAAAGAGCGTGAAATATGTACAAACACCAGAAGCCTCTGCAGTAAGTTATCGTATCCAGTAGGTGGTGGCAAGTGGTAACAAAAATGGAATATATGTTCCGTATTCGTGAGTGAATAGGACATCTGTTCATTTGCGAATACGGGACACATATCTCACTTGCACCAGTTGCCACCACCCATAAGGTGTGAAATCGCAAATGTCATAGTTCAATCCTATCCAATTATCCATACTTAGTGTCTTTAATGTGCGATTCGAACCTAGGTCGGAGGTATTTCTATCAAATAGCCATGCGTGCAAAAGCCTGAAATGTTGAAAAGCTCAACCACCGTTGCCGTTCTTCTCGACAAAAGGTAATAGGTGAGACGAAGTTACCAACGGTGATGGCAAATAGTGACTTGAGGCAAAAGTTCGCTTCCCGTTCGAGCCTGTGGCTTGAATTACTGTGATAAAAAGTAGGAACCTTGGGGCGAGGCTGCTACAATAGCTCTAGAGAGATATGATGATTCCAACCTAACAGTGGATGACTGGCAGCACCCTACATTTATATGGTTTGTAGATGGTGATGGTGAACCCGGCTGACAGCCCAGCTTTCCGAAGAACTGAAAAGATTAGATTATTTCATAAGTGTCACACTACTCAGTTCGAGGAGTACTGATTCATGAAATTATACTCTCAACACGTGATTTAGAGTGCACTTTGCACCTTTAAACACAAGTCTTGGTCAAGTTATCTCAGGTAGCAAAAAAGATCGATGAATTTACCAGGTCCTCCGTGTGGATCAGGATGGCGGCATTAACAATAAGTTAAGCTCATTCGGAGGCGATGTGATAGAAATAGTTATGAAAAATAGGTTTCACAACATCACAGAGCGATCCTGCTGTCCTGCGCGAGCTGACTGTCAGTGATTTCAAGTGTTCCCACTCGGAAGCGCATCTAGTGACCTTTTGCAGTAGCACAGTCCTTTAAACAGCAATGAGTCAATCCAGTTTGTCTATGATAATAAACAAGAATAATCGTTCAGCTGTGACACACTTCAGTGTAACCAGCATACCATCCGAAGGAAGTACGGTCGTTGTTAAGTTTGGACCACAGATCTTCTGGGTAGTAATTTCGCACCTTGAGTACTGAGCTATCTCGAGCTGAGTGGGTTCATCTATCATATCAAAACACGCGGGTTCACTACAGCCTATCATCTGCAACCGACGAGTCTTATTAAGGACAAAACGCGTTTGGCAGTGCTAGTCTCACCCAGGTTCCGAAAAACCTCCTACTATAGACCATTTGCATCCAGTCTATAAAGTAACGCTTTAAATCCCAAACTCACCAGTTAAAAACCACAGCCTCAATATGAAAATGAAAATAATCGGGATAATAACAAGCCAGGTTTTGAACAAATCCAAATATTAAAAAAAATCCCCAACACCTCAAGACCCTTAACTCAGCTCGCAAATATAGTCGGCGGCCGTGTGGTTTCGAAGTGAGTACTTGGAGTTGAGCATTAGGTTATCGATCTTACTTAATAGCTTCGGTAAATGTGCCACAATTGCTCTTTTGGAGACGACAGTTTTCCGGTAGAACTGGTTGTGGTAAACAACCATGTTCTTACATAGGCCAGTTGTTTTCTGGCTAAGTTCGGAGGATGTGAGGAGTTTGGGCGCAGTGATTCAACAAAACAGTGAAGTGTACCGTGAAATGGCTTGCATTTCAGTGGGATGTAGCCAATCCTAAGAAATCGCTACGAGATGCATCTTGATTGGAACATAATAGGCTGATGTAGTAAGATCGATCGTGATGCCTTGATTCAGCGTCACCTGCCACAAAAACATGTAGCCACTAACCAAACTTGAGTGCATGACGAATTCGAACTGCAGCGACTTTTTAGTTCAGCCAAATAGCTTTCCAAAACGAGATGGCTCAGTGGTTAGAGCACAAATTCACTGACCGGAAGGTCCGCGGTTCGAACTTGACCGCCGCCTCTCGACTTCTCCTGTCTAGACTTTGGCAACCTGGCAGTATCCCAGCCCTCGTGCTCTAATTGGGTGGCATGGCAGCTAGGCACCGAGAGGGTATTAGAGCTGAACGATTATCTTATCCTCATGTTTCTCATATCAAACTCATGGTTCGTAAATTCGGGGTGGATCAAATCCTCCAGAAAATCGTGAAGTACAAATGTATGAAACCGAAAGCCACATATACCTACCGCATTGACAATATAACCAGTGTTGACGCAGGTGCTTCCTTATCATACATTTTTAAGCTTAGCCGAGAAATCTTCAGAGTGGGAAGAAGAATGGGTAGGGAAGGGGATCCTGTACGGGTGTAACACAATCTCCAGACTCTCACTCAAACAGTCCGGATAGATGAAGTAGTGGGGTTTGGAAATTCCACTTGAAACTTAGTACTGGGAGTGATGTTAATATACTCTGGAAAACTGGGAAGCACAGCGCAACCGTTTTATCCCTTTAAGTTATAAGCAGCGGGCAATCAAGGGATGTGGATAGAAATTCACACCAAGGAAGCTATTGGAATCTGTTGACCTCCACATCTTGGAAAGAGGAACGCGCAAACAGCATCAAAAACTCCTCATGCTCCTTCATATCAGTCTGCCACCCTGCCCATCTTATGTTTTGAGCTGTTCTAAAGAAAACGTCGTCTCCGTGGACGATGAATCCGCATAGCGTATGGCCGAGACACGAGGGCTGATGGCGTTGGACGTTCCCACAACTGCTTCTTGCCGCCTGCTACACAGGTAATCGCTCGTTTTCCAGGTGAGCTTTCTGACACCATCTGACACTAGCTACGGTTCTGACACATCGGTGGTCAAACACCTGACGATGTTCCAGAACATCCGCGAACAGACCACGATTGTCAAACATTCACAAACAGCTCGTACTGTTGTCCGGTATACGCGACTTTTGAGATGGAACAGCAAGTCCTTTTCGGTCCGCAAACGATGCAAACTGGTGAACGTAAATAGGGCCTTTGAGGGTCGTGCACTGATCGCGCCCGGTATACCTTCATCATCACGAACATCAGTGCAACTTCCGATATTCGTAAAACGTTCAAAATCCCAAAAGCTTCTGCTTGTAGTAAGGGGTATATTACGAGGCCGCGCGTTCTGTGAAACACGCCTTTGAGCTTTGCAGTTATAAAACACACGTTGGAAAATGGCATCGTGCTCAATTAATCGCTTGCGCTTTCTGGTCGTTATCGAAGGTGACAATGATGTCGACTGCACAACACTGACCGATAAGATTCTCATCGGCAATTAATTTGAAGATCTTTCAATGGTCGCCCCGAGATTTCATCGACTGCAGACGTGAACAGGAATCAGTAACGAATATGTTCCTTGTGTATGCCTTTCATCAAGTGGCATTGAACTATTCAACTTTTCCCCGATATAAGTATCAGCTGCGAACACTCACGGTTAGACCCCGTTTCTGAAGTGAAGCTCTTAATCTGACCGGAGCAACTACAGTTCCGTCTCTGTCACCGTCAATTTGTCTAAAGTCCTGGAATCAGTCTTGGCCAAACAACTCTTACGTGATAAGAAAAAAAAACAGCCTCCTGAGCGGTCACCAATATGGATTCGGGCGCCATAGCTCTACTACTGACTTATGTTTGTAACCATGCTCTTCAAAAATAAACGATAGTTTAATATTGCACGTATCGTCATCTGAAATGGGCTCGTTCGAGACCGAATTGATATACCTTGATTTCTTGAAGGTGTCCAATCGAGTATAGCGCGGTGACCTGGGTGCCAAATTACCCCCGTACAGATTTGGCGAAATAGACTGGAAACTTTAGGCTCGATTCATTAACACTTTGAAGATATTCGCATTTCGACCCAAGAGTTCAACACAGATTTTCTCTGGGGTTCTGCTCTTTCTCTCATAATGCTCATCCCGTGTATCGACGGCCTCCTCTCATCTTTTCCTGGAAGTGCAAATGATGCAACTCTTATTCTTTACAGAGACCTATCTCATCTCAAAGTGGTAGCTGCGTATACTGAACGCCGACCCTATAAGTATTCATGTTTGAAGCTTGTTCAACGTAGCCACAGTCAATCTTACCCAATCCACACACGCTTCTCCCTTTCTTCGTCATTCCTTAGCCGATCATCCACTGCCCTGACTCTAAACCTAATCCTAAGTCGGTCTTGGTTTAAACTTTTCGAAAAATCTCACTTATTGGTTACTATTAGATAAACTGAAACCCTGGTCTCTAGAAAACTCGGTTTCCCTTTTCGATCTTGTAGAAATTCTGCCACTCCCAACATCTGCTGTGCACGTCCCGAATCCACCCCACTAAATATATGTGGGTTAATGCCCATTTACACATTATATATATGTACAACTTTTGCTTCACGGTACTATTCAAAGTAATGTTGCGCATTTAAAACAATTTTCTCTCTCACTGTTAGATTCTACCCTCCACTGGCCAATTTATCGTTAATGCCACGGAAAACAACCTCGTTTCTTCTGTACAATACCCAAGACAGTTCAATCACCCGAGGCGCCAGCGCCATTCTAGTCGCCCGTTAAAGTTTCAGTCCACTGTTGTCAGTGAGAACTGTTTTCTTTCCCATTTTACCCTACTCACCTATGGAATGCTCTTTCACTTCCTGCTTTTCCCAGAGTTCTATGAGACCCAACCTTTCAAGGCTCCATGAGGCTCCACGATTTTGTTTTTTCCATTAGTTATGCATTTTCTACTAACCAGGACATTTTCAACAGTTCACTGGTTAATTCATGATCTTAACCAATTTGATGTCCAGAGTTTCTGACTATGGGTCATCCCTTCCACCCATAGACTAGTCTTGAGTGACGGAAAAGAGCAACCTGGTATCATGTTTTCTCCAAAGGGTGGATACTAAAACCAACTGAGTGGACCGTGTTTCGAAGATTGACCCCACAAGCGAGCGTTCGGAGGCCACTGCGGGGATCTTTCAAAGTCACTGAGATACAACTAACCGGGAGACAGGTGACCAAGAAGCTCAGAGAAACGCATCCTCCAATGGTAAACGAAGTTAGATGCAGATGAACTTAACGCATGACAACTCCAGCTTTTCACTACCTCAGGATCAGTTCGGAGAACAGAGTAGCGGCGAAAAAATACTAGTAAATAATCGTTCAGCTATGGCACCTTTCACCACATAGCTGCCATGCAACCCGAAGGAGGCAGGAAGGCTGAGATACTAAGTTAACCACACCTAGACGGGAGCAGTCGAGAAGCCGAGGTCGGATTCGAAATATGAGCCTTCCGACCAGGACTTCGTGCCTTAACCACCGAACTATCTCAGCAGCGAATAGTGGGTCTGGTCTACCCTATTCTATTCAATCCACCTTATCCAAATCACCAGGACTAATGCGGCGACTCCATTGATTTAATTTTTACGCTACACAGCTGAACGACTATCTACTACTTCCCCACTCTTGCAAGGGCACTTTACACCTTGCAGATGTGAAGCACATACGAAACCGGAAGGTCGGATTATTCAGGTTATTCGAGAGTATCTTCAGATTTAAAATGGACACATTTCATCATCACCACCATTATCAGCTGTAAGAACCGCTACTTGCCGTACAGTGGTTCTAGTTGCCACAGTTTCGCTCACCGATGATTTGGGGAGATGGGGTAGGTGGTTGCACATTGGAGGCTGTAGCTGATATAACAGATGCCTAAATACAGAAAAAAAAATGAAAAAAATCGTTCAGCTGTAGCACCCTTTCGGTGCCTAACAGCCATGCCACCCGAAGGAAGCATGAGGGCTGGGATACTGCCAGGTTGCCCAAGCCTAGACAAGGGAAGTCGAGAGACAGAGGTTGGGTTCGAACCACGGACCTTCCGGGCAATAAATTCGCGCTCTAACCAATTGGGCCATCTCGCCTAAACACAGGGGTGTCAGTGGACATCTAACTGGAAAGATTGGGGAGGGGGAGTGCTATGCATTGAAGACAATAGCCGGGATGCACGAGCGCCATCGAAGGGGCGACTGGGCCATGTCTGATAACGTCTCTAACCACTGATATGTCCCGTCTCGGGGTCCTCATCCAGGGAGACGGCAATCACCAGCACAACTGAGTCTACTGGTAGTGGCTTTCATACTTCGCTACCGGACCATTGTTTGGCCTTCCTTGGCTCGTTTCCACCCTTCATGTGGTTGTGCGAAAAGAGACCTTCGAGGTCGGCTGGCATACGGGGCACGTGGCCAAGCCAGCGTGCCAAAGACCACTCAGCGTACTTCAGCATTGTTTATCTGGTGTTCCCACAAGACTCGGCCAACGCTCCGAAGACGTCGATGGTCAAACACTGAGTCTTTTGACGTCCTCGACGCGCAGCGGCCAGGTTTTTGACCCGTATAATAGTGCAGAGCGCACCGCAGTATTGCGAACCCGACCGTCGACGGATAAGCTGATATCACACCTTTGCCATAGGTGGTGCAGGTTCACGAAAGCTGCTCTAACATTCCCAATCCGGATGAAAATATCGTCTTTCGCGGATTGCCCGGAATGGTACAAGCGTTCAGCTGGACAAATTTGTCAGATAACTCAATCAGCTCATCCCTAAGCATGAGGCTAGGTTCTGCGTCCACCCAGTCTCGCAGTAGCACTCAATACCTTGCAGGTGTGAAGTGCATGTCCGACCGTGAGGCAGACTTATTTAGATTAGTTGATATTTTTAGCATAACGACGGCGCCATATCCAAGAAGAACAATGTCGTCTGCGTGCTGGATATCTGTGAGCAAATCCCCAGAGAACATTTCGACCCCATAGGCACTAGAAGCTAATAGCGGGTCTTCCATAATCGTATCAATGACGAAGTTGAAGAGTAAAGGTGATAGAGAGCAGCTTTGCGTGACACCACTTGATGTGGTGAACTCAGG